>CM047391.1:3515966-3641706 GCA_026123125.1 Chironomus striatipennis | reverse complement strand
AAATATAAAAATTTGATTTTAATTATTCTTAATTTTTCATAAAGCTTTCCGTAAGAGTTTCAAGATTATTGAACCATTTTTGCTGCACAAGAATAAGGAAGTTCCCTCGAAAATCTTCAACAAGTTCAAAAACTGACAAATTTGTTGGCTCAATTTTGCGTTCTAAAAATTACTTTCCAACTTTTTTTTTTCATTTCCTTCAAAAAATTTACTTCTAAAAATGAAGCAAATTTCTTAAAATGATCTTCATCTTCATATCCAATTACATAATAAAGAAAAAATCATTTGAATTTAAAAATTATTTCCTGAATTTCTGATTTTTTGACATATTTTTTCGTAAATTTCTTTTGTAAAATCAAATGATGATGGCATTTTGAATTGTCAAAGCTCTGTGAAATATTTTGAATGGTGTAAAGTCATAATAGTAATATTGATATTTATAACTCGAATAACTTTTCTTTAATTCATTATATGAAGCCCAGAAATAAAAATTTTTGTCATCAAAATCGTTTTGAAGCAAAATTTTTTTTCTTTCTTCCTCATTTGTGTGATTGTTGAGGAAGTTCCACAAAATCTTAAAACTTAGAGAATGCCATTGAGCTTCATGCAAAATATTTTTGGACAAAAACATTTCAAAAATTTCCGAATTTGACAAAAACTTTTCCGCTTTTTTAATCAACAAATTTAAGAATTTTACAGCGTCTTTCTTATCATTAGGAAAAATCTCAAAATAAAGCAGCAGCGCATCTCCGAGTGCATTTTGCATTTCAGTTTTTGTCAATAAATTTTCAAAATTTGTCCAAAGTTTTTCATATTCAGAAAAGTCAGCAGTGCTGAACATTTTTTTGTCATAATACAAATAAATTTTTGGACTTAACGCAGCAACAAAAAGCTGTTTCTGTTCCTCAACTGTCAATTGGTCTTTGACCTTAGGAAAGAATTCCCAAAAAGAAGCGTCTTTAAGTTCCTCAATTTCACCCGTAAAGTCATCATGGACCTTAGTGACACCCAACAAGCCATAAAAATGAATTCCGAATAAAATTTTTCCTTTCTGATTTTCCTTCCTTCCAGGAATTTTTGCATTTCCACGTCCGTCAAAACAACAATTTTGAGCCAAATTTTTTGATGTCTTCAGGATTTGTGAACAGCGCAAAGTGATTTGGATTGGAAAATTGCTGTGAAAAATGTTTCTGGTTCGTGGACATGCAGCAAGTCAACAAGCAAGTCGTGATCAGGTTTAAAAAATTCAAATAAAAAGTCAAAAACTTTTGGATAATTTGTGTCCAAAAATCGAATGAAAAAATTCTTAAATTTTGTTCTTAAAAGTTTTGAAATTGTTGGATTAAATTTTTTGGGTTTTTGTGGCCGTGCTTGAAGGTACGAGGACATAAAGTCTGTGATTATTTGCTGAGTGTTTCCATAAGACTGTGTCAATTTAAAAAATAATTCAAGTCTCAATTCAGCTTCGTCGCTGTTCACATCTCCGTCAACATCAAAAATATTTTCAATAAAATAAAACGCAACGGAAAATTCTGACAAAGTTTTGTGAGTAAATTGAAAATTATTTTTTCCGTTAATAAATAAAATTCCAAGTTGAGAAATTTCTTCAATTGGAAAATCTTTTTTGAAATTTCTTTTTGCATTATTTGCAATTTTTTTCAATTTTAAACCCAAAGTTGTGGATGAAAATAAAATGAAGTTCATTCAACAACGCAAATTGCTGCAAAATTATTTTCAAAAAGAACCGCCAAGAAGCAATTTTTTGGGCAATGCTGAATGAACTTTTACTTTTTTCCAACCGAAATTTTCAATTTTTCTTTTCCACAAAAGCCCAAAAAAATCCTGCAAAAAATATTCGCGGAATCAAACAGAATTTTATTTTCATGAATTTCAGCGGGATTATATCGAAGCTATCAACGGAGTTTCAAAATTATACTCAAATGAGTTATATCATCAATCTGAAATTTCTGGAAAAATTTTCTCAACTTATTTAATATTTTTCACAAATTTCTCGCTCTGAACATATTCAAAAAAAAAAAATTCCCTCAAAAATTCATTTTTATCTTTCTCAGTAAACGGCACCAACTGCCAAGTTCTAACTTTAAATGCCTTATTCAACTGATCAGAATATAAATGTCTTGTGCATACAAACTGAACATTTGTGGAAGTCGTGTGGATGGATTTAAGGATATTAAGTACAAATTCATTAAAAGTTGGTGAAATTTCATCAAATGCGTTCCACAAAAGAATCAAATTCCCTGACTTGAAACTTTCTTCAAAAAATTTTGCCTCAAATTTATTTTTTTCTGAATCTAACTTCAAAATTTTCTTTAATAAATCTTCAGCAGTTGTGCCTGACTTGTACAAGTTTGTGTGCCTTGGCAAGTCGATGTATGAAACCCAAATAGTTGGAAATTTTGATTTTATTTCCATTGCAAGCTTTTGAAAAGTGATAGTTTTGCCTGCGCCTGCTTCGGATGATAAAATCAAAATTTTCTCTTTTAGAGCTTGATCGAGTATTTCTGTGGAAGTTTTGTGTAAGATTGAAAAATTTTTTTGAAGATTTAGGTTAAAGTGACGTGTTTTAAAAATCAGAATTTTGTTGAATTTTTTCAAAAATTTTTGAAATTTCATTGAAATCTTTTTTGAGAAATTCTTCATGAAATTCACCGAAAACTTTTATTTTTTGTTCTATTTTTGACATATTTCAGCACGAGTCTCATAATTATCAACATAATCATGTCCATATTTGTACTCAAACCAAATCAATTTTACATCTTCATGAATGAATTTTCGTTGAACATAAAATTTATTTTCTGGACTCGAATTTTTCCCCAATTTTAAGTTCTTTCCCACTCAAGAAACATTAACAATCTGCTGGAGAAGTCAAAGCATTAAAAGCTACTGGACATGACTCAAATAAATCATTAAACTTGACAATTCTGTCCTTGAAAACTTAAATTTGAAGCTAAAAATTTTTTCTTTTTATAATTTTCCCGCCAAATTTTCCTACACTTCAAGTTAATCTGTTCCTCTAAATACTCGGAAACTGGTGCGCATCACTCAAAAAATTCAGAACACTTACTATCAAGCATTAATGAAATGTGATCGGAAGTTAAAAGCTCAAAAATATCAGAATTTTTCAGGAAATAATTCAACAAATTTAATTTCTACATTTTTATACTTAACAATAGCATTTTGGACTTTCTTCCTTGTCCTTGATCGGACAGCTTGGCATAATTATGAGTTGGCTTATAGGACTAACCTACCTTCAATCTCTGGCAGTGCTTGTTCCATTGCAGGAATCACAACATTTTATGTAATAATTAAAAAGTTCATTGAAACTTTCAATTACTCCCGCCAAAAACTCCGGTACCTTGCTGTAAAATGCAATCAGGTGTGCTGGACGAACAATCAACTCAACTGGAAATGATGCTTCTGCGTAACATTTGTAGACTAAATCAATTATTTCCTCGTCTTCTGCATTCTCTTTGCATTTTTCGACAATTCTGTCAAATTCTTCTTTAGCTTGCTGATCACTAGCCGTGTATGGACGTGCTTTATTCTGGTACATAGCAACCATGGCATAATGACAAAGCTCATGGACCAGAACACCAAATGCTTCATTTTCTGTCTCTGGATTGAGCAACTTCTTAGCACCGACAATGATTCTGCCTGAGAAGTAAAAGATACCTCCAGTCCCCGAGTTGGTTGTTGGATCAATTCTATCTGTTGAGTCACGTTGGAAGTCGAAGACGATTTTAAAGATTTTTGTTGCTGCGACAATTCTGAGGATGATCTTAAGTCGTGGATCAGCATTAAGTGTTCGATAAGCTCGCAGAATCAATTTCCTTTTGGCATCTTCATCTGGATCATCATGACTTAGGAAAGTATTGGACATGAGGACATTGATGTGCTTCTCTTCGATGTTCTTTGAATATTTCAGGTGAATTTCACGCAATTTTCGTTTTTCTTTTGCTTCAAAATTTTTCCAAATCTCATTTGGGTCTTCATTTGGACCAAATTGAAGATTTTTGGAGATCAGGAACTCGTACATGTCGAATGACTTCAGATCCAGTGCAGCTTTTAGTGCTGAGTTGTTTGATAAATCATAAAAAATATATCGCAATTTTGGATTTTTGCTTCAGGATTTCATCAAGTCTGTTTTCATTTTTTTCCTGGATCATTTTGTGGAAATTCCTGGCATGTCTCAATGAAGGTTTTCCTAGTTCCGCAGAACATCTTTTTGATGTCAATTGGGGTTGGAAGTTTTATGGCAAATTTGATTGACATAATTTTTAATAAAACATCTTGATGACTTTCTTGCCATGCCAGACCTTGTGCAGTGACTTGTTCTTTTTCCTAAATTTATTCGTGGTTCGATTCTGTCTTTAAGAAATGCTTCGACTAGTTTGACATTTCCAAGATCTCAGAAGCTAAGAGCAGCAAGTTGTAGTTTCGGGAATCAACAAGATTGTGAAGCTCAATTTGATGATTTGTGGACCAAATGTCCAAACTTGATTGAATTCACTGCAAAATTTGTAATCAAAAGTTAGTCATTTGAGTTACTAGAAAAGTCAGCCTTGACTCACCAGAATGTTCA
The DNA here is from genome assembly GCA_026123125.1 of Chironomus striatipennis. Taxonomy (NCBI): domain Eukaryota; kingdom Metazoa; phylum Arthropoda; class Insecta; order Diptera; family Chironomidae; genus Chironomus; species Chironomus striatipennis. The sequence goes on along the minus strand of CM047391.1, from coordinate 3,637,103 downwards.
TTTTGAAGACAGTTAGTCAGGAAGTTAACAACAAATTGACAAAGATCCTTGTCAGGCTCAGAAAAGCATTCTTTGTAAGGTTTAAGTGACAAAACTTTGCGGGCTGTCTTTTGACTTCCAATAAATGTGGAATCTTGTGCCTTTACTTCTAAGATTGCAGTTATGAAGATCACGAATGCCTGATTTTTGAATTTTTCACTCGAAGTTCTTTTAAAATTGATTGTGGCAAGTCCATCAAAGTCATCCTTAATGTTGATGTATATTTTGGAGAACTTTAAATGCTTGATCTGTGACTGGCTTGTTGAGAAGCTTTAATGCATCTGCTTGTGTTTTAACTTTTGAATGTTTCAGTTATTATTGGATGCACTTCAGGTGGTTTTAGAGGATTAGCTTTGCTGATATTTTTACCTCTAAGAATGAAAATTAATATGAATTAGTTATACAGCTTGTATTTTTCCACTTTGATTGTATCCAAGATTGTGTCTTTATGGAAATGCCCTTATTATAGAGTCATGAGAAAAAATTTCTCTCCATGACTTGAGCCTTTAACAGAAGACTTTCTTAAAATGAATACAATGCAGGGTTTAGGAGGCAGAAATCTGATCAAATATTCACCATCAGACAAATAGCTCAGAAGAGCTATGAGATGAATATTGAGACACATCATCTCTTTATCGATTTTCGTGCAGCACGACTCAATTGATCAGGATGGGCTGTGGAGCATCATGGCAGAGTTTCACTTCCCACATAATCTAATCAAGTTGCTAAAAGCAACATTGTCTAAGGTCATGTACTGTGTGAAGTTCCAGGATGCAAAATCGAGTATGTTTAAATGCAGGATAGGTTTGAGGCAGGGTGATGAGCTGTCAACTAAACTTTTTAACATCGCACTTGAAGGAGTATTCAGAAGAGCTGAACTGGAACGCAATGGAACAATCTTTACAAAGTCAATTCAGTTGCTTGATTTTGCTGACGATGTGGACATTGTTGAAAGAAACATCAGGTACATTACCAACGCTTACTTCAAAATGGAAAGGGAAGCTATCAAGATCGGGCTGCAGGTGAATGTTGACAAGACAAAGCTTCTTATGGTCGCTGCATCTGAGAGGACTAAGAGTCTTATAGGCACACACTTGTCAATTGGTGATAAGAGATTTGAGGTAGTCAATGAATTTGTATATCTTGTGTCTATCATCAGTAACAATTATGACACTACATTGGAGATTAAGCGAAGGATTTTGACTGAACAGCGTGCATTTTCAATTAGACATCTACTTACTTCCAAAAGAATCTCAAGATGAGCCAAATTGGAGATTTATAAGACACTTATATTTAAGAGTGATGTAAAAATTGGAAAGTAACAAAGTCACTTACTAATTATCTTCAAGTTAGATGTCTGCGGAAGATTTGTGGCATTAATTCTTTGTTGTATACAAGACAGATTTGCAAAACACCAAAAATGTCCGACGCCGAGTGGCGTAAGACGCCAAATCAGACGATTCCAACTCTGATACAAAATGACAAGACAATAAGTCATCGAGATTAAAAGAATAAAAATTGGAATAAATTGACCACAATTTAAGGTAACATGAATCAGAAGTTGCGAGTCAATCAGTATTTTGGAATGAAAAAGGAAAATGGATTGCTGGACGAATGAAAATCACTTTGCGTATGACTGTAGAGAAGAAGGCAGAACAACCATAGAAGAAGCTAACAGAAGTTGCAGTAAGAAGCTTGAGGCAAAGACCATATCAACTGCTTTACCACCTACGACTTGGTCACTGTGACAGATGAAAGCACATTTTCCCTAAAAATCAAAAAATCTTAAAAGCCAGCAACCATTCATGATCAATAAATAAGATATAGTAAAACGACATTTATTGCAATTAAATGAGATCCAGTTATCATTCTTAGCGCATAAAATGAGATCCAGTAAAAAAAATTAAAAAAAGTTAAATCAAAAAAACCACATCAAAAAAGCTTAAACGTGACTAAGAAGTCATTTTCACTGAGGTAAAAGGTTGTCATCCTTACACCTGGCTTTTAAGGTGCTCTTAAAGTGCGTATGTCGCAGTAAGGACTATATAGCCAGCGTATCGATACAGATCTCGGAACCCTCAATGTTTCACTAAGCTTGATTAAGTGGATAAGCATGAGCAATGAGGTGGAAGCTGCAAAAGTGGAATTTGTGTCTCAAAGACCCAGCGCATGCATGCCGCCTAATATCAGTCACAAAGTTCCACCTTCTCGAGGGTGCTTTTTAGCTGAAATGGCGTCGAAGAAAAAGTGCTGCGATGCGGCTATCGCTTAGAATTTACACTCATGTCCATATGGCTGGGCAGAAACTTGATGCCTCTATGTCGTGCATAATTGATCAATTGCTTATTTGTACTGTTTGAAATTTCTCAAAGCTTTACCTAAAAACTACTGTTACTTCTACATCTTAATTTGCTTGTCATTAATCTTGTTCTTAAAAAAAACCTTTTCGGTAATAAATTACTATTATTATTTTAAAATTAAAAAAAAATCCATAAAAAGTAATTTTTGTATGAAATTTTTGAAAATAAAAGATAAATCTACAATTACGGGAAAAAGTTTCAAGTCTTTAAATAATGCGGGACTGTCCGTTGTAAAGGCTACTCGCAGATAGTTACACAAAATTGAATTAAATTTTATGAAACTTTATTTAAAATGAAACAGGTATTATTCTTATTTTTTACAAACCAGGACATTTTAAGCTGCTTATTCAAGACAATTGCGTTCGCTATAAATTTACAAAAACCAAGACAATCCCGGGAGAAAAACAAGCAAATTGCTAAAGCCCATTAAAATCATCATAGACAGACATGCCATACAATTTAAGCAAAAAGCTGAATCAAAAAAAAAATCATGAAGAAAAGGTGAAAAAGACAGCCAGGAACAGATGCGCATCTAGATGAACGGATAAACACACAAAGCGCTATGCTGTAAGATTTATGCTAATCAATCAACATTTTTGACTTATTTTTTAATTCCTGTCATAATTTTTCATGACAATAGACTTAACAGCGTTAAAAGCTTCCGAAAGCTTTTTTTTAATTTTTTCCACCGCCAACTAAAAAATGAGAGCCAAAAAAAGCTTCTCTTCAGTTCTCTAAAGATTGACACAGCATCATCACTTCACTCAAACATTCACAAAACATTGCAACAAGATCGCCAAAAAAACATTAAAACACAAAATGTCATTGAAACATTCACAAAGCATTTAAGTCACAACATTGTAACGATCGTCGACATTTTCTTTATAAAAAATGATTAAGGTAAATTTATTCAAATTTTTATTCTTCTTTATTATTAATCTATAAACTGATTGGAATCATGAGGAACTTGGAATTTATTTAAATTTCAATTAATTCATGCATGATATTGTCAATAATTGGTGCAATTTAAAAGTTTTTGTTCCTTAATCCCTGTTAAGGATTCAACTTTATTTGAGGATTAATTTAATTGACATTCTTGAACTGTCAAAAAATAAAGCTAAGAATTGTTTGCATAAATCAAAAATTGAATAATTTGATTCGGCAAATGACTTAAAAAATCAATTTTTTTTAATCCTTTTTTAAATTTTTAATTCAAATAAAAATTGATTAAAATTTTAAAAATTGTAACTTTTGAGGCGTAATTTATGACTTTTATAATTTTTCTAATAAAATGTCAAAAAATGAACAAAAATAAATTAAAAATAACTCACCATGATTAAATTCCGAACATATACACCGTCAATTCTCGTCTATAATTAGTGGATAATCTTTTAGTTATTCAATCCGAATGAGTCATCAAACCACAAAAATATTCACTTCAATTGCTTACATAAATTTTATCTTTCAAAAATTCTTAAATTTTTGCTTTTTTCTTATTTTTTATAAATTTTTTTAGCTTTTTTCAAAATTTATCAATTTTTTTGATTTTAATTAATTTTCACTTTTTGATAATTTTAATCAATCCTTTTCTGACTTTAATCACAAAATATTTAAATAATTCCGCACAATTTTCGTTGTTTAATCATCAAAATGAGTCAAAAACATTCACGCACATTGGGCTAAAAAACTTTTTTCTTTTCTTCTTTTTTTTATCACCGGCAAAATATAATTTTTCGCTTCTATTTTTCCAAACTGATCGCGCGTGAGAGCTGAACGCAGACTGAATGATGATCTGAAAAAAATCAGAGACACGAAAAATTATGAGCGGCTGTGAGAAACAAAAAAGAGTTTGAAATAAATTTTGAGAGACAACCGCGACTTTTTCAGAGTTTTTGAGCTTTTAGGATCGATTTTTAGTAAGTTGATTCAACTTTTTTTATGCTATAATGCTGACGAAATTTGGTAATTTAAGGAATTTTATTAAATTTTATTCCAAATCCTGGATTCATTTCTGATGACGTCACAACTTTTCTGTTATTAATCAATAATTGTAAAAAAATATATTTATTTTTTTCATTTTTTTAAGAGATTATTATTAGCTTCTTTTAGTTAGCTATTTGCCGTTGTGCGTAATTTTCTGAAGATTTTTCTTAGACGCAATAAAATATTTATCTCCATTAAAAATATTATGTCTTGGCTACAATGACGCTCAAAATTGGTTGTCTTGACTAAGTGAACAAATTGTATTCTTGACTAAATACCTAATATTGTGTCTTGACTAAGCAACAAAATGTGTCTTGACTATGTATCAAAATGCGTCTAGACTAAGTACCAAAATGCGTCTCAGACTAAGTACCAAAATGCATCTCGATCTAAGTGATGTCAAAATGCGTTCTCGACTAAGTACCAAAATGCGTGCTCGACTAAGTACCAAAATGCGTCTCGACTAAGTACCAAAATGCGTCTCGACTAAGTACCAAAATGCGTCTCGACTAAGTACCAAAATGCGTCTCGACTAAGTACCAAAATGTATCTTGACTAAGTACCAAAATGTATTGTTAAATTTTTTTTGATACATCTTAAAAAAATTTGTAAAGAAAATTAAATATTTTAAAAATGTTAAATTTTTTGATACATCTTAAAAAATTTGTAAAGAAAATTAAATATTTTAAAAAATTATTATTTTTTATATTTGAAAAGTTTAGAGAGAGTTAAAGGTAAGAGAGAAAGAGTTAAATTAAGAAAGAGTTAAAGAAGAGAGTAAGAATTCAAATAAGCGAATAAGAATTAAAAAATACGACTCCAGCTCGGGATAAAAGAAGTCGTGATAATATGGCAAAACTAGAATTAAAATCAATAGAACCCAAACGAAATCATACAATGAAATAAATAAAAAATTCATTGTATTTTTAAAATTGTAATGGATTCCGTTTTAATTAGGAAATTCTTACACCAGACTTCCTCGATTCATCAAAAAAAATTAACATTTTAATTTAGTTTTATTCTCTGTCAATCACTAAACGAGATTGAGAAGTGTTGACGTGGTAGAAAAATCTAAAGAAAAGTGGCGGTGATGCCCTGTCAAAGTACTTCAAACGAGATTGAGAGGTGTATTGACAAGTGAAAATCTAAAGAAAAACCTATTCTGTCAAAGTACTAAACGAGATTGAGATGTATTGACAGTAAAGAAATCTGAGACTAAAACTCTCAAACAAATTCAACAATGTGCAATAAAGTGAAAGAAAAATTCAAAATTATAAAAATAAAAGTGAAAAAATATAAAAAGTCCTAAAGGAAGGCAAAATTAAAAAGAAATACTAATTGCAATTAAAGCAATTAATAAAGAAATATTCTACTGTAAAAATTCTACATAAGAAAGTCTTACGTGACTAACGGAAAATTAACAAAGCGCACAGCGAAGCAGCTTGACGCATATGAGATGAAGAAAAAATATTATCAGCCACTACCGAGTGAAGCTTGAAATTGAAAGTAAAAAATAAAAATAATAAAATAAAATAAAAAATGCGAAATTATTATAAAGAATAAAAGGTGAAAAATATAAAAAGTCCCAAAAGGAAGGCAAATTAAAAAGAAATTAATTAATTAAAGAATTAATAAAGAAATATTCTACTTAAAAAATTACATAAGTAAAAGTCTACGTACGACTAATTGGGAAAAAAATTAATACAAAGCGCATGGAGCAGCTTTGACATATGAGATGAAGAAGGGCAAATAATTATCACGCCACTACGAAGTGAAGCTTGAAATTGAAAGAAAAAATAAAATCAATAAAAATAAAATAAAAAATGAGAAATTATTATAAAGAGAAAAAAAGTGAAAATATTAAAAGAAGTACCATTATCTAAAATAGTTAACAAATTACAACAAAAAATAAAAATCTTAGCTGTAAAACTGTATCTACGTGGAAAACATAAATAAAAAGAAAAAAGCACATTTTTGAAGCGTGTCATGATGAGAACAGTGTTTATATAATACACTAGTGACCACATGCGCTGATGGCTTGATATTGGAGAACTTAAAGCAGATATGGCAGTGGATAGATGAATATATAGACAAACAGACAAAGAATTCAAAAAATAGAAATAAAGAATGTGAATTGTGTAATTTGTAATTTAAAAATTAAATCGCAATATGATTACATAAAATGTATAATTGACTTAAAACCAGTGCAATAATTATGCACATAATATATGCGTCGCTCATCTACCTACATGGAGATGTATTAATTGTATTCAAGCATTGGATGCAACAAATGTTACAATTGCAAGAGGCGCAAGAAGAAAAAGATACTAATGCAACATATAATGGATGCACCGTTAGTAAAAATTAACTGATTTGACTGAAGACGAATCCTGATAATTCATACACAACAAGAAAACAAAACAACAATCAACAAGTTGACAACAATTCAATTTAAATACAATCATTAACAATCCAGCGAAACAAGTAACTCAAATGATCATCAACTTCATGGTAACAACGCCGTTGTAAAACAGTATGCAAAATCTGAAGTACACCCAATCATTAGATTACAACAATCAACCAAGTCAGCATACCAATCAAGAAAGAGAACGAGGATTTGCCTAAGTAAAAGGAGAAATAATCGATATGAGAAGAAACATGAATTCAAAAAGGTAACAATGGAAAAGGGCCACAATCGCTCCCTCCTTTTCGATCCAAATAAAAATCCCAATTATGCTAATCGAAATATAAAGGTATGGACACTTGTGTGATTTTGTAAAGAGCTGGAAGTATTCCTCCAGACTATATGCGTTACGATGTTTTTCATGTAGAAAAACAACTTTCATTTTCATTTGTATACAAAGATCTAATAAAACCATACAAATTAGACAATATGTATATTTTTTTAGCCTTTGCGTGAAACTGCTATGGTGATAGGTAAGCTCTAAATCTAGCATTACAAGAGCAATCCAGTTCTATTAATTTAGGTTCAGATACCAAATGTCAAAGGGGTCAATAATCAAAGACAACAGAAGATCAAGAAATTCTTATCAACAAAACAGGAAATAACGTTAGAACACCGAATAGAGGAAACAATAGAGCACAAGCCAGACAGTCATTTTTACCGCCACAACTTAAATGAACATGAAAGTACTAATGCAGCTCTATTATTAGAAATGAAAAAGAAATCAAGTCATGACAACTTCCTCATTATTAATGAAGGAGAAGTGAGTATTAATGCAAATGGCCCAGTTTGTAGTAGCTGCATTTAAAGAAACCGAAAATTTTGTTTTTCCATAATAGAAGAATTCCAACAGAATAAAAGAGGCAATTAAAGATTCAACTTTTAGTTACAAATAGGGCCGGGAGAGTTTCACTAATAAGTATAACTGAATTTGCAAAAAATAAAGCTTTTGGAAAATATTAGTCGAAGAAAGAATGAAAGACCCTCGATAGAATGGGATTCTAGAATCATGCAAACAAGTTGTTAGGACATAAAAAAGCCAAGAACCCAACAAAAACTAAAGCAGGTCATAGAGTTAGCCTGGACGCGATTATTGATTTTTATACCATACTAAAAAATCAATAAAATCCAAAACTTATTACAACAACATGGAATTTATTTCTATTCTGTAGCTGATAAATTACCAAATTTCATTCAAAACAAGTTCTATGATTCTTGTAGAAAATCCAACCAAGCTAGTGATATCAACCAAATTTCAGAAATTTAGCAGGAAGTAGTAGAAGAACAACTTGAGGGTACTACAAACGCGTTTAAATATGGAAAGTTATTTACCCAGAAACAAATGCAACAAAACAAGTCAAAATAATAATCAAAAGAAACCAGTAAACAAACTTCAAATAAATGAAAATGAAAAAATGTATACAATATTCAATATCAAAAACAAAGAAAACAATAATATAATGAATAATCAGAGATAATAATTCCGAAAATACTCCAAAGAGAGATATTTTGTGCCAAATATTGTTGGTATCAAGGCAAATCTACGGGATGACAATTTTATGCACAGTAAATGTCAAGAGCTAAAGAGACATGTCTGGTAAAGAAGTTGTTTGATCTTGCAGAAAGCAAATAATATTTGTTTTGGCTATTGCGGTTTACCTAGACAACGAAAATTGTAATCTGAGAGGGACAAACTTTGCTGCAGAATTTGTAAAGAAAAACTGTCATTACACACTATTTTGCTTGGAAACGTAAAAGGCAAGAGAAAATAAAATCTTTGGAAGTTGGAGAGATGGGAGACTAATGGTACGTAAATATGTTACGTATACATGAGAATGAGGAAGATGAAGAGATTTGAGGAAAATGACTTCAACAAGCTCATACAGACATTTTTTTCATACAAGAAATATATAATGAAGAGGTAAAAAAAACGAATATAACAATAATAAGGAAACAGTTCTTAATATAAATAATAATGAAGAAACAAATACAGAGGTTAAACGAACAACCGTACTATAAATATTCAATGGATGCGTTTCCAGTTGAATTAAAAAATGGTACACCAATGCTTACCGCATTAATAGACTATGGATCTACCACTTCAAAGTTGATAAAAAAGAAAGCTTCAGCTGACAAGGCCTACTTGAAGGGACCTAAATATCCCTTTAAATTTCCAATCTATAGGAAATAAGTCTATAACTGACATAAATTCCAGAATCGTAAAGTTACAGATAAAAGAATTGTGGAGATAAAGCAGTCTATGCAAGAACGTTTAAGCAATTAAATCTACCGCAGAATATAAGTTTAAAGAATTCATACCCATTTAAACAATATGTAACATTTAAAAGATTTAAAACTAAAAGATTTCATGATCATACTTAGATGTCATAATAGGGCTTGGATAATCCGGAAATTTTCAAAACAAATACATGAATTTTCCGAATCAAAAAGACAAAAACGATCCTACAGGATACAGATGTCCATTAAGAGACTATATTATTTGGCACAAGCGTCCAGTTTCAGCTCTTTATGAAGAATTGCAAAACAAAGTCCAAATCAACAATGAAAATCTAAATAACAGTTCAAGTAAGCAAAAGTACAAATGAGACTACAGATCCAAAAATCGGCATCGATAAATCCAGTCGACGTTAAGATAATAGAACACACAAAAATCAATCCAAGAGAGAACACATTAAAAGGAAATAAAACAGAGTTTTGCAAAGATGAAGTGAACTACAAACGAAGCATCAAAACGTGCATCAAAGAAAATAAGTTGAAGCTATCCCAAAATTATCAAAGGTGCTGTCAAAATCAAAGATAAAAAGAAGATTAAGAAGATTAAACAAAAGATCAATTTCTAACAAAATCAAGGTAAAAAAGTTAACACAGTAAATACCACAATAAATATACAAATCAACAAGTTGATAATGAGAAATTGGAAACGACGCAACCGAGCACAAATCTACAGTATCAGCTATCCAAAAATAAGTATCGAAACATTAAAATTTTCCTATTTGTTCTAATAACATTTTCTAATTTCAGATTCATGAATCATAGAGATCAGATATGAAGGTACATAACATATACAGCATCCAGAGAACATCCAGTTCTAAGAAGCCATCTGGACAAAAGGAATATTTGACTGCAGTACATACAAACGAAGAAATGGATAACATGATACAATAATGAACGAGAAGATACATTAGAATTAGAGTTTAAAAAAGCAAAAAGTTTAAAATCTTTAAATTTAAAAGAAATATAAATAATTTAAGATTAAAATTTATTCTCAAACATAAATAAGGGAATTTAAACAATGTACACCAAAAATTCGAATTCCTATCTTTAAAATTAAAAATATTTCAAATTTAAATCTACAAAATACTTTTCATTAAGTTTAATAACTTTTAAATCATTTAAAAGATAAAATTTAATAATTCAAAAAATTTTGAGAAATTTTTTTTAAAATTAACATTCAACAAAGCTAAAAGTTAAAGTAAGAAAATTTTAAAATATTTTAAAGCACTAAAAATTTAATTACGGTATACAAAAGATAAGGAAAATTGCAATTAAAATATATATATATATATAAATATATATATTTATATATATATATATATATAAGGGGCGTTGTGTTTTCATGCTATATAAAAGTTTCTGAAAACACATTTTTCCTTGGCCGGTGTGTTAAATTTTTTTTGATACATCAATTAAAAAAAATTTGTAAAGAAAATTAAATATTTTAAAATGTTAAATTTTTTTGATACATCTTAAAAAATCTTGTAAAGAAAATTAAATATTTTAAAAATATTATATTTTTTATATTTGAAAAAGTTTAGAGAGAGTTAAAATAAGAGAGAAGAGAGTTAAAATTAAGAAGAAGAGTTAAAGAAGAGAGTAAGAATTAAATAAGCGAATCAAGATATTAAAAAATACGACTCAGTCAGGATAAAGAAGTCGTGATAATATAAACTAAATTAAAACCAATAGAACCCAACGAAACTACAATGAAATAAATAAAAATCATTTATTTTTAAAATTGTAATGGATTCCGTTTTAATTAGGAAATTTACAGACTTCCTCGATTCATCAAAAAAAAATTAACATGTATCTTGACTAAGTACCAAAATGTATCTTGACTAAGTACCAAAATGTGTCTTGACTAAATACCAAAATGTGTCTTGATTAAGTACCAAAATGTGTCTTGATTAAGTACTATAATGTGTCTTGACTAAGTACTATAATGTGTCTTGGCTAAGTAATTAAATGTGTCTTGGCTAAGTAATTAAATGTGTCTTTTATCTAGTATTTTTCCTAATTTTATTGGTTTTTCTATATCGCAATATTTCTCGAAAACATATTTTACAATTTAGTCGAGACACATTATTATAATTTTATCTAAGACACATTATATTGCAAAGTGTACAGGGGAAAAGTACTTGTTGTTAATAAAGTTTCAGATACATCGCTTGTACAGTTTTACAGTTTTTTACAGTTTAAGTGTAAAATTTTACACTTTGGCGTAAAATAATGTAAAATTTTCAGGGACTAAAATGAATGGAAAACATTAAAGATGAAAAAATCATTGCTTTCTAAGAGCAAAAAACATTGCAATGATTTTCATTTAAATTCCATCTCTACGTAAAATTTTCATTTACGTAAACTCCATTTTTATGTAAACTTTCATTACGTAAACAAAAAAGTTTTGTTTTAAGTGCTAAATTCAGCCTTAATGTGGTTTAAGACTTTATTAAAGCAATATTCATTAAATATTTACTTCAATTTCACTTAAAAAACAAATGTAAACAAAACTTTTTTGTTTGCGTAATAAAAGTTTACGAAAAAATGGAGTTTACGTAAATGAAATTTTACGTAGATATGGAATTGAAATGAAAAAAATTACAAAAATTACACCAAAATGGCATAAAGAATTTTGTTCTTTTTTATTTTTTGAAATAAAAAAATTCTAAAGAAAGGCGATTTTTGCCTCGATTTTTAGCGCATTTTCCTCTTAGGAAAAGGACGCTATTGTCCGCACTTTGTCCGTCTGTCTGTCTGTCTGTCTGTCTGTCTGTCATCGCATCTCCTCCTAGGGTTTAAGCTTTTTTGATGCGGTTTTTGGCTTAAAATGTGTGTAGTATGTCTGGCTAGAGATGGCGAAAAAATCAGCACGAATGGTTACTTCCTCTGCTGGAACCAGCGTAAAAAGTGCCAAAATTGCATTTCTTTATTTGTGTTAGTGTGGTAAAATACACTAAAATGTTGACTTTTTCAAAAACTCAGCCTTCCTCGGTTCAAATCCCACCGATGACAATTTTTTTTTTACTTTTTTTGATACTTTTTGATTTCTAATGACATTTAATGTTGAATTATGTCATAGTTTTCCATTTCCACAATTTTCTCGAGTTTTTCCGAAGATTTTTGTTAAAATTTTGAATATTTTCGTACAATTTTCATAGATAATTACTTTTTCATATTTTTTGATATTTTTATTGTTTTAATTTTTCTATTTTCATGGATTTTTCATAGTTTTTCAGGAAAATTTTGTGAAAAATTATAAAAACTTGCATTTATAAAAAAAAAACTCATCAATATAAATAATCAAATTGTCATATAAAATTTTCTAAAAAAGAACAGCAGTGGCGTAAATGGAAGAGCGCGCAACTCCTAATTTCAAGGTCATGGGTTCAATCCTAGCTCGTGGCCGATTTTTTTTTGCTTTTTATTTTTTTTTAAATTTTATGTCGCGTAATGATAACTTTTTATTAAAAATATTTTTTTTCCTCATGTTTCACACACATTTTTTTCTGTAAATTTTAAATTTCTGGTAAATAAAGAATATTTATAATTAAATATTAGGCTTTATACTTTTGGGGTTTTAATTCTTTGTGTATTTACTATACGTGGAAAATGCGCTTTCGTCGGTCATTGTGAGTGACCACGTTGATACTAGTTTTAGTTGGGATGAAAAACTTATCGGAAAAGCGATTTTTCCAAGATTTTTCACATCAATTTTCTTAATCGCAATGAAAAACTATAAGAAAACTCCCATTAATCTTAATTTTATTCTTAAGAACAAGTTGATGTAAAATTTTACAGTTTGATGTAAAAAGATGTAAAAAAACTGTAAAAAACTGTAAAAAGATGTAAAATTTACACTTTTTTTGCACTAAAATTTTTTACAACAAGTACTTTTCCCCTGGTGTAATTCTTGTGTGTCTGTGAAGTTGGCTGGAATGGGTTCTCCAAATGAGCTGAAACTTTGCCAGAATTACGTCCATATTACGTCCATATTACGTCCATTTTTCGTCCCATAATTAAATATTTTCGTACCCTCAACTGGAACTGGATATAGCGTATTCAAAATTTGGGTATCTTTCCGGCCAATCTCACTTTTTGTATCTGGAAAGTTTTGAGGAACTAAGTTTTATAGACAAGTTATATATCAAAATTGATCTAAAAATTACGTCCAATTTCGTCCCGTAAAAATTTTTGGAAACGAAAGTGACCATCAAAAGTTATGTGCTGTAGAAGTTTAGTACCAGACCAAAATTTTTTTCTTCAAAAAATAAAATTAATTTAGCATGTGATATATCAAATCACATCTATTTTTCCTCAGTACTTCAATTCTCTGCAAATTATTTATCTTAAGATGGACATTTTGAACTTACGGAACTTCCATTTTTGGAGGGAACTGTAATTTGGATGGATATTTTTGGCCAAATTTTTTTGTACGTATTAATTTTGGCCAAAATTTTTTGGGCGTATTTATTTTTGGCCAAAATTTTTGGGCATTTTCAATTTGCCAAAAATTTTTGGGAAAATTTTTTAAAGTTTTTTGTAACCTTTGAAATATTAAAAACAGTTAATTTTTTTTATGAACCAAATTTTTTTGGCAAAACATCCAGTCCAAAATTTTTGGCCAAAATTTTCGGGTTGAGACTTAGAATAAGTTTAAAATTTTACCAGCCAAAATATTTTGGCCAAAAATTTACGGGTTGAGACTTAGAATATATTCAAAAGTTTTAGGTTTTACCTGAAAATTTTGGCCAAAAATATTTGGCTGGTAAAATTTTAAATTTATTCTCAAATTGAAAATTTATAGCCAATATATTTTGGCTGATAAAATTTTGAATTTATTCTAAGTCTCAACCCGCAAATTTTGGCCAAAAATATTTTGGCTTATAAATTTTTTATTTAATTCTAAGTCTCAACCTGAAAATTTTGGCCAAAATATTTTGGCTGATATAATTTTAAATTTATTCTAAGTCTTAACCCGAAAATTTTGGCCAAAATATTTTGGCTGATATAATTTTAAATTTATTCCAAGTCATAACCCGAAAATTTTGGCCAAAATATTTTGGCTGGTAAAATTTTAAACTTATTCTAAGTCTCAACCCGAAAATTTTGGCCAAAATATTTTGGCTGATATAACTTCAAATTTATTCTAAGTCTCAACCTGAAAATTTTGGCCAAAATATTTTGGCTGGCAAAATTTTAAATTTATTCTAAGTCTCAACCCGAAAATTTTGGCCAATATATTTTGGCTGATAAAATTTTGAATTTATTCTAAGTCTCAACCCGCAAATTTTGGCCAAAATATTTTGGCTGATATAACTTCAAATTTATTCTAAGTCTCAACCTGAAAATTTTGGCCAAAATATTTTGGCTGGCAAAATTTTAAATTTATTCTAAGTCTCAACCTGAAAATTTTGGCCAAAAATTTTGGACTGGATGTTTTGCCAAAAAAATTTGGTTCATAAAAAAAATTAACGGTTTTTAATATTTCAAAAGTTAAAAAAGAAACTTTAAAAAAATTTCCCAAAAATTTTTGGCAAATTGAAAATGCCCAAAAATTTTGGCCAAAAATAAATACGCCCAAAAAATTTTGGCCAAAATTAATACGTACAAAAAATTTTGGCCAAAATATCCATCCAAATTACAGTTCCCTCCAAAAATGGAAGTTCCGTAAGTTCAAAATGTCCATCTTAAGATAAATAATTTGCAGAGATTTGAAGTACTGAGGAAAAATAGATGTGATTTGATATATCACATGCTAAATTAATTTTATTTTTTGAAGAAAAAAATTTTGGTCTGGTACTAAACTTCTACAGCACATAACTTTTGATGGTCACTTTCGTTTCCAAAAATTTTTACGGGACGAAATTGGACGTAATTTTTAGATCAATTTTGATATATAACTTGTCTATAAAACTTAGTTCCTCAAAACTTTCCAGATACAAAAAGTGAAGTTGGCCGGAAAGATACCCAAATTTTGAATACGCTATATCCAGTTCCAGTTGAGGGTACGAAAATATTTAATTATGGGACGAAAATGGACGTAATATGGACGTAATATGGACGTAATTCTGGCAAAGTTTCAGCTCATTTGGAGAACCCATTCCAGCCAACTTCACAGACACGTAATTGTTTGTCTTTTTCAATGTAATAATTCATTATTATTATGTGCATTTATCAATTGAATAAAGTTATCACTTTAACTTTAGCTTAAGTTCCTAGTACACCTAACACAAAACACACATGTAACAAAAAAAAAAAAAAATAATAAAATTTTAAGAACAAGAAGAAAGAAAATTAAACGAAAGAATAAAAAAGCTTAAAATTTTAAATCAAATCTTTGCAATTTCTGTAAAATTTAACAAAAAATTCTTTATTTAGTAAGTATTTGGTTCGAATCAAACCAAGGGTGACCATTTGAGAGTATTTACAACGGTTAGTTCCGAATTTTCACAGCTGTCCCGTATAAAATTTTTGAAATTTGTTCCTGGTCTCATATTTTTTTCTTGAAAACTTCCGTAATGTCCCGTATTTTGGCCAAATTTTGGAGATTTCCCATATTTTCACAAAATTTAAATGATTACCCTAATTAAACTTGAACTGATGATAAAACATTGGAAAAATTTGAGTGACACTTTTTAAGGAAGAAAGCATAAAATTTAATATTTTTATGAGAATTTTTGCATGAAAAAAAAAATCTGTATGAACTTTTTGAAAATAAAAGACAAGTTTGTCAATTACAGGACAACAATCAGCCTTTAAAAAATGCAAGATTGTCCGTTGTAAATACTTGCAGATGTTCACCACAATTTAAATTAGATTTTATGAAATTTATTTAAAATGAAATTTAGTCTGATTTTTTACAAACCAGGAAAATTTAAGCTTTTTTCAGGACATGCAAATCTACATAAAAATCAAGACAATCCCGAGAAAATATAAACAAGCAATTTGGCAGCTCTTAAATCATCATTGACAGACATGCCATACAATTTAAGCAAAAAGCTGAATCAAAAAAAAAAAATCATGAAGAAAAGGTGAAAAGACAGCCAGACAGATGCGCATCTAGATGAACGGATAAACACACAAAGCGCTACAAAGATTTATGCTAATCAGTCAACATTTTTAATTATTTTTTTAATTCCTGTCATAATTTTTCATGACAATAGACTCAAAAGCTTAAAAGCTCGAAAGCTTCTTTTTTAAATTTTTTACCAACAGTTGAAAAATGAGAGCCAAAAAAGCTTTCTACAGTTCTCTAAAGATTGACACAGCATCACTCACTCAAACATTCACAGAACATTGCAACAAGATCGCCAAAAAACATTGAAACACAAAACATTGAAACATTCACAAAGCATTTAAGTCACAACATTTTAACGATCGTCGACATTTTCTTATAAAAGTATTAATAAATTTATTCACTTTTTATTCTTCTTATTATTAATCTATAAACTGATTGAATCATGAGGAACTTCGAATTTATTTAAATTTAATTAATTCATGCATGATATTGTCAATAATTGCAAAGATTTTAAAAGTTTTTGTGCCTAAATCCTGTTAAGGATTCAACTTTATTTGAGGATTAATTTAATTTACATTCTGACTGTCAAAAAAATAAAGCTAAGAATTGTCATAAATCAAAAATTGAATAATTTGACCCGAAAATGACTTAAAAATCAATTTTTTAAATTTTTCAAGAATTTTTAATTCAAATAAAAATTATTAAAATTTTAAAAATTGCAACTTTTAAGTTGATTTTATGTTTTTTATAATTTTTCTAATAAAGTGACAAAAAAATCTACAAAATAAATTAAAAATAACTCACCATGATTAAATTCCGAACATATAACGTCAATCTCGTCTATAATTGTGGATAACTTTTAGTTATTCATCGAATGAGTCATCAAGCCACAAAATATTCACTCAATTGCTTAAATTTTATCTTCAAAAATTCTTAAATTTTGCTTTTTTTGTAAATTTTTTAGCTTTTTTTCAAAATTTATCAATTTTATTTTAATTAATTTCACTTTTTTGATAATTTTAATCAACTTTTTCTGACTTTAATCACAAAATATATAAATAATTTCACAATTTTCGTTGTTTAATCATCAAAATGAGTCAAAAACATTCACACAATGAAAACTTTTTTTCTTCTTTTTTTTTCTTATCACCGGCAAAAAATAATTTTCGTTTCTATTTTCCAAACTGATCGCACGGAGAGCTGAACGCAGACTGAATGATGATCTGAAAAAAATCAGAGACACGAAAAATTATGAGCGGCTGTGAGAAACAAAAAAAAAAGAGTTTGAAATAAATTTTGAGAGACGATCGCAACTTTAATAATAATAATAATAATAATAATAATAGTAATTTATTACCGATAGGTATTTTTAAGAACAAGATTAATACAAGCAAATGAAGATGTAAAGTATCAGTGAGTTTTAGGTAAGCTTTGAAAATTTTAAAACAGTATAAATATGCAATTGATCAATTAAGCACGACATAGAGGCCTCAAGCTTCTTATTATGTACACGGTGTAAATTCTAAGCGTTAGCCGCATCGCAGCACTTTTGCATCGACGCCATTCAGCTAAAAAGCACCCTCGAGAAGGTGGAACTTTGTGACTGGTATTAGGCGCATGCATGTGGGTCTTTGAGACACAAATTCTACTTTGTAGCTTCCCTCATTGCTCATGCATCCACTTAATCAGTCTAGTGAACATTGAGGGTTCCGCGATCTATCAATACGCTGGCTATATAGTCCTTACGCGACATGCACTTAAGAGCACCTTAGAGCCAGGTGTAAGGATAAACCTTTTACCTCAGAAATGACTAGTCACGATCACCATATGCTGCGACCAACATTAGTACATGTGTTACACCAATAGGTCTAATGTGCTAATGAAGGCTTCCCGGATTATTCGAGTGGAAATTTGGACTTTACATACTCAATGGCTATTGATTTTGTTGATTGCCTCATGTCAGTGCCTAATGACTTTTTGAATTTAATAAAATCATTGTAAATTTTTAATCCTTTGTAAAACAAATTGTTTTGCGATGTTGCTGTCGTATAAAACTTCAATTGATAATCATCATTATTCCTGGTATCATGCTGATGGAGCTGACTCGTCTTAACCATATGTCGTTGCAAATATGTTGGTGCGATACCAATAGCAATCCTGTGAATAAACAAAATGGCATTAAGGTGAACTGTCTGCTTTACTGACAGCCATTCCAGAGTATCAAGCATATCCTCTCGATGAGTTCGAGAATTTACCCTTAATAACAGACGAGCATATCGATTCATAACTTTTTGGAGCTCGTTAATCCGAGCATCACTTAGTAAAAACAAAATTGTAGCACAATAATTGAAGTGCGAATTTACCAATGAAGATACATAGAGCTTCTTACTTGCAAAATCGAGCTTATGCTCACAACGCTTCAAGACGTAAAACTTGGCGTTTAATTTCTTTAATATATAATTAAAGTGATTGTCAAATGTTAGATGTGAATCTATAATCACACCTAAATACTTGAAATCTGAGACCAACTCAACGTCTTGGTCATTTATGGCAATTGGTTTAGGCAAAGCAAGCGACTTATTGCTTGTAATAAGCATAACCTTTGATTTAGTGACATTAAGTGAAAGTTTTGAGTAACAGAGCCATTTGTAGATACGTGAGAGATCTTCATTTAGTAGATCGATAGTTGCACTAAGCTCACTTGGATTACACGTTATATAAATCAAAGTATCATCCGCAAAGAGCTTTATTTTCGAATATTGTAACACATTTACGATATCATTAATAAATATTATGAATAAAGCACAGCTAAGGACTGAGCCTTGTGAAACACCTATTAGTATTGATAATAAGGTTGAGAGTGAATTTCCAAAGCGAGTTTGCTGAAAACGATCAGTAAAATATGACTTAAACCATGATATGACTTTATCATCACATCCATATAGATGTAGTTTGTGTAGCAAGAGTGTACGGTCAACGGTCTCAAAAGCTCACTTTAAATCAATAAAAACTGCAACAGTAACTAACTCTTTGTCGATTGATTCTTTCCAATCTGTCAACACGTTTACAATTGACGTTTCGCAACTGTGAAATTAAATATACAGGAAGATAAATCGAAAAATTGCGGCGATTATAGACTTAAGGAACATATAGGAAACAACTTATCATTGAAGAAGCATAGGAAGATCTTAATATCAACATAAAACGACCAAACAAATTCTCAAACAGGTATCGAATCTCCAATTATAAAAATTTACAGAATTGGCATCTTGTTAATTGTTTTTTTATGTTTTTAGGGACTTCATTCACCGTAAGTGCGAAGATAATTGCCATCATAGCACCGATTTAGAAATTCCTCGCTTGCCATAACTTGCTTCACTTTAAATTTGAAAGCATGGATATGAACAGCCTTTTTTACTTGAACATGTAAGCTATTATAGACATGAACTCCAAAATTCTTTATATCCTTTTTTCCATAATTATTTCTTGCAGATAAAGTCCTTAAATTCATCATGTTACGTTACAGTCTGTTGGGCTCAAATGACATGTTTGTGTGGATCAACTTTCTTCGGCAAAGATACCGACAAGAGAGTGACACTTAAGCAACATGTAGACTATGTGACTAATGAAACACACAACGCATTACGGCAGCTTTACGGCAGCTTTAACCCCTCAGCAATAAGAACTAAAAATGCTATGATTTAATATCGAATAAAAACACTTCTTTTTCTATGCTTAAATTAACAAAAAGTCAATAATATATATATATATATATATATATATATATATATATATATATATATATATATATATATATATATATATATATATTATTGACTTTTTGTTAATATATATATATATATTATTGACTTTTTGTTAATAATATATATATATATATATATACGCACAAACGGACGCAACATCGTCTGCAGCTAAACTGCTACTATCAAGAAAATACCGATACTGAGAAAAAATGATAGAGTCATGTGAGAAGGAGCATGAAAGAGCTATTAAATCAAAACAGCCTGAAAATTCAGCCTAAGTATCTCACCGTGGAATTTCTCTTCTTCCATCGGCATATAAAATACTCTTTAAAATTCTCTCCTTGACTTGAGCCTTTAACAGAAGACTTTCTAAATGAATACAATGCAGGGTTTAGGAGGCAGAAATCTGATCAAATATTCAGCATCAGACAAATAGCTCAGAAAAACTATGAGATGAACATAGAGACACATCATCTCTTTATCGATTTTCGCGCAGCATACGACTCAATTGATCAAGATGGGCTGTGGAGCATCATGGCAGAGTTTCACTTTCCACATAATCTAATCAATTTGCTAAAAGCAACATTGTCTAAGGTCATGTACTGTGTGAAGTTCCAGGATGCAACATCGAGTATGTTTAAATGCAGGATAGGCTTAAGGCAGGGTGATGAGCTGTCAACTAAGCTTTTTAACATCGCACTTGAAGGAGTATTCAGGAGAGCTGGACTTGAACGTAATGGAACAATTTTTACAAAGTCAATTCAGTAGCTTGTTTTTGCTGACGATGTGGACATTGTTGAAAGAAACATCAGGTCAATTACCAACGCTTACTCCAAAATGGAAAGGGAAGCTAACAAGATCGGGCTGCAGGTGAATGTTGACAAGACAAAATTTCTTATGGTCGCTGCATCTGAGAGGACTAAGAGTCTTATAGGCACACAATTGTCAATTAGTGATAAGAAGTTTGAGGTAGTCAATGAATTTGTATATCTTGAGTCTATCATCAGTAACAATTATGACACTACATTGGAGATTAAGCTAAGGATTTTGACTGAACAGCGTGCATATTTTTCAATTAGACATCTACTTACTTCCAAAAGAATCTCAAGACGTGCCAAATTGGAGATGTATAAGACACTTATATTTAAGAGTGATGTAAAAATTGGAAAGTAACAAAGTCACTTACTAATTATCTTCAAGTTAGATGTCTGCGGAAGATTTGTGGCATTAATTCTGTGTTGTATACAAGACAGATTTGCAAAACACCAAAAACGTCCGACGCCAAATCAGACGATTCCAACTCTGATACAAAATGACAAGACAACAAGTCATCGAGATTAAAAAAACAAAAATTGGAATAAATTGACCACAATTTAAAGAAGCATGAATCAGAAGTTGCGAGTCAATCAATATTTTGGAATGTAAAAGGAAAATGGATTGCTGGACGAATGAAAATCACTTTGCGTATGACTGTAGAGAAGAAGGCAGAACAACCATAGAAGAAGCTAACAGAAGCTGCAGTAAGAAGCTTGAGACAAAAACCATATCAACTGCTTTATCACCTACGACCTACGACTTGGTCACTCGTGACCGATGAAAGCACATTTTCCTAAAAAACAAAAATCTTAAAAGCCAGCAACCATTCATGATCAATAAATAAGATATAGTAATAATGACAAACAGGGTTTCAATATAGCCAATAATGCATCTTTCATTACGAAAACGTAGTCCAATGTCCAACGAAAAGTGTGAGCTGCCATGACTAGCTGGAGGCACTGCGATCCCTATCGAAGACGGGTCCTATTATTAGATATAGTAAACATTCATTGCAATTAAATGAGATCCAGTCAAAAAAAAATTAAAAAAGTTAAATCAAAAACCACATTAAAAAAGCTTAAACCTGAGGAGAAATTGTCGATAAATTGAAGGGCTTTTTGTGAAAAAGAAACATAAAATTTAAATTAAAAAAAAATTCCATAAAAAAGTAATTTTTATATGAAATTTTTGAAAATAAAAGACAAATTTGCAATTACGGGAAAAAGTCAGTCTTTAAATAATGCGGGATTATCCGTTGTAAAAACTTGCAGATAGTTACACAAAATTAAATTAGATTTTATGAAATTTATTTAAAATGAAAATTTAGTCTGATTTTTTAGAAACCAGGACATTTTAAGCTTTTTACAAGACACGGCAAATCTACATAAAAAATCAAGACAATCCCGAGCAAATATAAACAAGCAATTTGGCAGCTCATAAATCATCATAGACAGACATGCCATACAATTTAAGCAAAAAGCTGAATCAAAAAAAAAATCATGAAAAAAAGGTGAAAAGACAGCCAGACAGACGAACGGACAAACACATGAAAAGCGCTACAAAGATTTATGCTAATCAATCAACATTTTTACTTATTTTTTAATTCCTGTCATAATTTTTCATGACAATAGACTCAAAAGTTTAAAAGCTCGAAAGCTTTTTTTGAATTTTTTCTACCAACTGACAAAAATGAGAGCCAAAAAAGCTTTCTTCAGTTCTCTAAAGATTGACACAGCATCACTCACTCAAACATTCACAAAACATTGCAACAAGATCGCCAAAAAACATTGAAACACAAAACATTGAAACATTCACAAAGCATTTAAGTCACAACATTGTAACGATCGTCGACATTTTCTTATAAAAATATTAATAAATTTATTCAAATTTTATTCTTCTTATTATTAATCTATAAACTGATTGAATCATGAGGAACTTGGAATTTATTTAAATTTAATTAATTCATGCAAGATTTTGTCAATAAATGCAAAGATTTTAAAAGTTTTTGTGCCTAAATCCTGTTAAGGATTCAACTTTATTTGAGGATTAATTTAATTTACATTCTGACTGTCAAAAAATAAAGCTAAGAATTGTCATAAATCAAAAATTTTATAATTTGACCCGAAAATGACTTAAAAATCATTTTTTTAATTTTTTTAAAATTTTTTAATTCAAATAAAATTTATTAAAATTTTAAAAATCGCAACATTTAAGTTGATTTTATGATTTTGATAATTTTTCTAATAAAATGGCAAAAAAAATCTACAAAATAAATTAAAAATAACTCACCATGATTAAATTCCGAACATATAACGTCAATCTCGTCCAAAATTGTGGATAACTTTTAGTTACTCATCGAATGAGTCATCAAACCACAAAATATTCACTCAATTGCTTAAATTTTATCTTCAAAAATTTTTATTTTTGCTTTTTATCTTATTTTTTTAAATTTTTTCAGCCTTTTTTCAAAATTTATCAATTTTATTGTAATTAATTTCACTTTTTTGATAATTTTTATCAACTTTTTCTGACTTTAATCACAAAATATTTAAATAATTTCACAATTTTTGTTGTTTAATCATCAAAATGAGTCAAAAACATTCACACAATAAAAACTTTTTTTTTTCTTCTTTTTTTTTTATCACCGACAAAAAATAATTTTCGTTTCTATTTTCCAAACTGATCGCGCGGAGAGCTGAACGCAGACTGAATGATGATCTGAAAAAAATCAGAGACACAAAAAAATTATGAGCGGCTGTGAGAAACAAAAAAAAAAAGAGTTTGAAATAAATTTTGAGAGACGATCGCGACTTTTTCAGTTTTGAGCTTTTAGGATCGATTTTTAGTAAGTTGATTCAACTTTTTGGTGCTAATGCTGAAGAAATTTGACAATTTAAGGAATTTCATGAATTTTTATTTCAAACTGAATTCGTCACTGATGACGTCACAACTTTTCTGTTATTAATCAATAATTGTAAAAAATATATATTAATTATTCTTATATTTTTTTTTTAGATTATTATTAGCTTTGGTTATAATTGCCGTTGTGTGAATTTCCTGCAGATTTTTCTTGCAAAAATATTTAATTTCCATTAAAAATATTGTGTCTTGACTAAATACTAAAATGTGTCTTGACTAAGTACTAAAATGTGTCTTGACTAAGTACTAAAATGCGTCTTGACTAAGTACTAAAATATGTCTTGACTAAGTACTAAAATGTGTCTTGAATAAGTACTAAAATGTGTCTTGGCTAAGTACTATAATGTGTCTTGGCTAAGTACTATAATGTGTCTTGGCTAAGTACTATAATGTGTCTTGACTAAGTACAAAAAGTGTCTTGACTAAGTACAAAAAGTGTCTTGACTAAGTACAAAAGTGTCTTGACTAAGTACAAAAAGTGTCTTGACTAAGTACAAAAAGTGTCTTGACTAAGTACTTTTGTGTATCCTGGTTCAGTATCAAAATATGTCTTGACTAAATACTATAATGTGTCTTGGCTAAATACTATAATGTGTTTTAACAAAGTAATATAATGTGTCTTGACTAAGTACTATAATGTGTCTTGACAATCACTAATGTGTATACTCTAAGATTAATTGTATATACCCTTTGTTTTTAATTTTTCCCACACCTAGCAAAAACACTTGTCTTTGTCAATTCAAAATTTATTTTTAAAAAATGAAATCTAAATTTAATTTTTTTTTATTATTAAAAAAAAGGTTTTTAAATTTATAAACTTTTTTTCATACTTTTTTTCATAATTTATTTTAAACTCCAAAAATTCAAAAATTTTCTAACAAAACCCAAAACTTACCCAACTTTTCCCTCCATTTTTTAGCACGTCGGTAGCAAGGAGCATGTAGCTGCCAAAATCGACACCGATACGAGAACTAGAATTGATGAAATGCATCGTGCCTTACAAACATATAAAGAAAAGGTCATTATGGAAGTTTTAGAGCACATTTATGCAATTAAGCCAGAATTGCACAAAAATTACCAAAAACCAAAGTAAAAAGTTGAAATTTTGGTGCTGAAAAAAATAAAATTTCGTCCTGCGCTATTTAAAAATTAAATTTTGTTTAATTTTGATGAAATTTAGAAGAAAAAAAAAAAATCCTGTTAAAAAAGTATTAAAAATATTTTTTTTTGAATTGAAAATCACATCAAATTTTATTCATTATGTTCGATTAATCTATTCATATGTTTTATTGTTTCAAATTATTTTATCCATAATTAGTCGATCAATTAATTTTGTTGCTAAATCATTCCATAATTATTTCAGTCTTAATAAAAAGCTATTAAATAGTTTATAAAAATGAATTTTTAATTATTTAAAATTAAAGAAGTATTTGGAGGGGTTTGGGGTGGGCTCTTTACGTATATTTTTGGATAAATGTCAGGGGTGTAGCTGGAGTCAAACAACATTTTTTTTTAAATTATTTTGTTCATTTTGCTTTAATTGATGATTGTTTAGTCGGTGTTTCGCGATGCAAGTCGAACGATGAAATCCGTTCACAAAATACGTTACGCAAAAAAAATGACTTTTTAGGCCCCCCTCTCCCCCCTCGTTACGTTTTTTGCATAAAAATTCATTTGTTTTAATCTGTTACAAAATCTTAGACCCCCCCCCCCTCCCCCATAAAAAGCGAACGTAATAAGTGAACGGCCTCAAAGCCAAATGTAAGAGTTTCTAGCAGCATCAAGAAACAGTTATGGAAGAAAGAATATTCAGCATTTTGGATTGAACATTTATAATCAACTTCCAGTTCGCATAAAAAAGGCAATCCACATCCATTCATTTAAAAGTCAAGTTCGGCAGTTTATGTCCACCACAGAATTCCTTGATATATGCTTTGACGGAAGATATTTGAGGACTTATGGATGATTGATAAGACCTAAAAAGAAACTAAAAAAGAAAAATTGCAACAGTAAAAGGAAATTTTTGATAGGTTCTATAATTGGATTTCTCTCACCTGATTATGTTGAAAACCGTTACAATTAAAGTTCACTGATATGCTTCTCGTTGATCTAATGCTTTCATCTGATCTCCGAATGATAAATCTCCAAAATTTTAGTTTTTTTTTATTTATTTTTTTTTTCTTGTTTGTTTATTTTTGACTTTTGATATTTAAATTTCCGTTAGAACTCTCAATTCAAATTTTTAAACATTTAGCAAAGATACACTTAAAATTCTAGTACAATATGTTAGTTATTTATAATTTAAATTCTTAAAATCCGGTAAACTTTAATTAATTTGTGATATTGTTTTTAAGTTCTTTAACGATACATTTCAGTATCATTGATCTTAATTAAAATGTAAATGATATAATTGAAAACATTTGAAGGTTTTTATGCAGTTTCAAAAGCTACGAATGCATTTGAGACTGCTTTTCATTTTGAGAAAATAAAATAAGAAAACTCAAAGGCAAAAGCATCAATCTTGGAAATGACAATTTTTTCGTGTCTTTGCAAAGGCAAAAACTCTGCTAGATCAAAGGCAGTGCTTAAACTCAGACACTTTTTATTAACTCTGCCCTAAGGTAAGCACTATACTTGCAACATACCCTAAGATAAAAAAGAAAAACCCCAGAAACTGACACCTAATTTCAGTAGCATAGCCAGGAAGGTATTTTTACCCGTGAGAAAATTTTGAGCCGTGTTATCACTGCGATTTTGATTTTTTCATGGATGAAAATATTCTTCTGGCTATGCCACTGCCTGATTGGTTTAAATTACAGTGGTGATCAACCATTTTTGTGCCGCGGCACAACTTGTGAGTAACTCATGATCAAAACCGCACGCTTGACACGGTTCGTGGTACTTTGGTCCTTTTTGAATTTGTTTCGCTACACTAATGTGCCGCGACACACCGGTTGGCCTTCACTAGTTTATAAGCACCAAAAAGCCGTTCACTTAGTGCGTTTGCTTTTTAAGTGGGAGGGGGGTCTCAAAACGTAACAAGGACAGAGAGGGGTCAAAAAAATTCGTGTTTTTTGCGTTACGTACTAAGACTTAGTGTTGTCCAAACTATTTTGGGCCACGGCACACCTTGACTCAAAATTTTTTTTCGCGGCACACGAAAATTTTTCTACGGCACACTTATAATTTTAATTTAGTTAAAAATAGTAACAATTACAAAAAGAGTTTATCTTTGATCAAATAAATCAAAATTATTTTAATAAATTGTCGATATTTCGATACAAAAAATAAGTTTTTTTCCAGTTTTTTCGATAAAAATGTATGAAAATTTGAAAATTTTTGAAAAAGAGACTATTTTTGGGATTTTCAAAATTTTTCCGCGGCACCCCTAGACATCTTCTACCGTACACCAGTATGCCGCGGCACACAGTTTGGACAACATTGTACTAAGTGAACGTCCCCCTACTGATTTGATCATCTGTTTTACACAGGGGAGTAGCCAGAAATTTTTTTTAGAGGAGGGGGGGGGGGGTCAAAAAAATAACTTTGCTTTTAATTTTTCATTCTTTCTCTAAAATTATAAAGTTTTTAAAAGGAGTTATTATAGCGGTTGAGTGAAGTGAGACCGCAGAAAATTTTTTCAATTTTTGTATGGGATTTTATTTTTCAAAGAGGGGGGCTGGGCTCCTTTGCCCCCCTCTGGCTACGCCCAAGATTTACAACATTAATTTTTAAAAAAGACGAAATTTAGATGATAAATGACTAATCAAAAAACACAAATGGTGTCACAAAAATCTACTTTTGAAGTACGAGAATTAATAAACGAGTTTAAAATTCAGCCATTTAAAGTGGAAGAAATTCTAATTACACTCAATTTTGGATTCGGTTTTGCATCAAATAATTTCATGTATAGCTTATGTGAAGATGTGATGAGAAAGTTGATACCGATGGTAATCATCAAGCACTTGTTACAACTTTATGAAGAATTGGATTTTAGAAAATCTTTAACAAAAGTTCCAAAAGTTATGACAATTGAAAGTTTGAGTTTTGGATTTATTTTGTGGCTTTTTGCCTGTGCGGTTTCAATTGTATGCTTTATAGTTGAGTTGCTATATATAAGTCTGAAAAAAGTTGTACGATTTGTAATAGGATTAATTTTGATGTTTAGAATTATTTTTGGTAGAAATTTCAATCACTAAAAGGTAAAATTGTTTTTGTTAAGTTAAACATACAGGAAAGGGTAAAAAAATTTTTGAATAAAATATAAAAAACCTTTATTAACATTTTTAAATATTTGCATTAGTTTTTGACAATTTTAATATAAAAATAAGACAAAAATTGAATTTTAATTAATGTTTCAATAAAAATATAAAAATTGATTTTAATTATTCTTAATTTTTTTATAGAGGTTCGTAAGAGTTTCAAGATTATTGAACCATCTTGGTTGAGAATAAGGAAGTCCTCGAAAATCTTCAACAAGTTCAAAAACTGACAAATTTGTTGGCTCAATTTTGCGTTCTAAAAATTCTTTCAACTTTTTTTCATTTCCTTCAAAAATTTCTTCTAAAAATGAAGCAAACTTCTTGAAAGGATCTTCATTTTCATAGAAAACAACATAATAAAGAAAATCATTTGAATTTAAAATTATTTCCTGAATTTCTGATTTTTTGACATATTTTTCGTAAATTTCTTTTGTAAAATCAAATGTGTATGAAATAGTAAGGATCAAAGCTCTGTGAAATATTTTGAATGGTGTAAAGTCATAATAGTAATATTGATATTTATAACTCGAATAACTTTCCTTTAGTTCATTTCTTGAAGTCCAGAAATAAAAATTTTTGTCATCAATATCGTCTTGAAGCAAATTTTTTTTTCTTTCTTCCTCATTTGTGTGATTGTTGAGGAAGTTCCACAAAATCTCAAAACTTAAAGAATGCCAATGAGCTTCATGCAAAATATTTTTGGACAAAAACATTTCAAAAATTTGCGAATTTGACAAAAACTTTTCCGCTTTTTTAATCAACAAATTTAAGAATTTTTCATGGCCGGAAAACCAACCAGGATTTAACTCACAATAAAGCAGCAGTGCATCTCCGAGTGCATTTTGCATTTCAGTTTTTGTCAATAAATTTTCAAAATTTGTCCAAAGTTTTTCATATTCAGAAAAGTCAGCAGTGCTGAACATTTCATCATAATACAAATAAATTTTTGGACTTAACGCAGCCACAAAAAGTTCTTTCTGTTCCTCAACTGTCAATTGGTCTTTGACCTTAGGAAAGAATTCCCAAAAAGAAGCGCCTTTAACTTCCTCAATTTCATCCTTAAAGTCATCATGGCACTTAGTGACACCCAACAAGCCATAAAAATGAATTCCGAATAAAATTTTTCCTTTCTGATTTTTTCCAGTCAGGAATTTTTGCATTTCCGCGTCCGTCAAACCTGAATTTTGAGCCAAATTTTTGATGTCTTCAGGATTTGTGAACAGCGCAAAGTGATTTGGATTGAAAATTGCTGTGAAAAATGTTTCTGGTTCGTGGACATGCAGCAAGTCAACAAGCAAGTCGTGATCAGGTTTGAAAAATTCAAATAAAAAGTCAAAAACTTTTGGGTAATTTGTGTCCAAAAATCGAATGAAAAAATTCTTAAATTTTGTTCTTAAAAGTTTTGAAATTGTTGGATTAAATTTTTTGGGTGCTTGAGGCCGTGCTTGAAGGTACGAGGACATAAAGTCTGTGATTATTTGCTGATAATATCCGTATTGTTGTGTCAAGCGAAAAAATAATTCAAGTCTCAATTCAGCTTCGTCACTGTTCACATCTCCGTCAACATCAAAAATATTTTCAATAAAATAAAACGCAACGGAAAATTCCGACAAAGTCGCGTGAGTAAATTGAAAATTATTTTTTCCATTAATAAATAAAATTCCAAGTTGAGAAATTTCTTCAATTGGAAAATCTTTTGGAATTTCTTTTTGCATTATTTGCAGTTTTCCCAATTTTAAACCCAAAGTTGAACCAGAAAATAATTGAAGTTCATTCAACAACGCAAATTGCTGCAAAATTATTTTCAAAGAACCACCAAGAAGCAATTTTTTGGCAATGCTGAATGAACTTTTACTTTTTTCCAACCAAATTTCAATTTTCTTTTCCACAAAAGCCCAAAAAATCCCAAAAATATTCGCCGATTCAAAAAGAATTTTATTTTCATGAATTTCAGCGATTAATCGAAGCATCAACGGAGTTTTAAAATTATAAAAGTGTTTGTTATCATATTGCAGCTTTTCCACAATTTTCTCAACTTTTTTAATATTTTTCTCAATTTTCGCGCTCGGAACATTTTCAAATTTAAAAAATTCCCTCAAAAATTCATTTTTATCTTTCTCATTAAACGGCAACAACTGCCAAGTTCTAACTTTAAATGCCTTACTCAACTGATCAGAATATAAAGGCCTTGTGCATACAAATTGGACATTTTTGGAAGTATCGTGGATGGATTTAAAGACATTAAGGACAAATTCATTAAAAGTTGGTGAAA
The DNA here is from genome assembly GCA_026123125.1 of Chironomus striatipennis. Taxonomy (NCBI): domain Eukaryota; kingdom Metazoa; phylum Arthropoda; class Insecta; order Diptera; family Chironomidae; genus Chironomus; species Chironomus striatipennis. The sequence continues at coordinate 3,606,908 of CM047391.1, read as the reverse complement.
TTTCATCAAATGCGTTCCACAAAAGAACCAAATTGCCTGACTTGAAGCTTTCTTCAAAAATTTTGGCCTCAAATTCATTTTTTTCTGAACTTAACCTCAAAATTTGCTTCAATAAATCTTCAGCAATTGTGCCTGATTTATACAAGTTTGTGAACTTTGGCAAGTCGATGTACGAAACCCAAAAAGTTGGAAATTTTGATTTTATTTTTTGCGCAAGCTTCTCAAAAGTGACAGTTTTGCCTGCGCCTGCTTCGGATGATAAAATCAAAATTTTCTCTTTTTGAGCTTCTTCGACTGTTTCTGTGGAAGTTTTGTGCATAAAATGAAAGTTTTTGTGATTTAAGTCGTAATGATAAGCTTTGTAAAAAGAATTTTGTTGAATTTTTTCATAAATTTGTGAAATTTCATTGAAATCTTTTTTAATAAATTCTTCATAAAATTCTTGAAAACTTTTATTTTTTGTTCTATTTTTGACATGTTCAGCTATAGTCTTATAATTATTAACATAATCATGTCCATATTCGTACTCAAAAGCAATCAATTTTGCATCTTCGTGAGTGAAATTTCGCTCAACATAAAATTTATTTTCGGACTCGAATTTTTCCCCAATTTTCATTTCATTCCCACTCAAAACATTAACAATTTGCTGAGAAGTCAAAGCATTAAAAGCTACTGGACATGACTCAAATAAATCATTAAACTTGACAATTTGACCTTGAAAATTTAAATTTAATCCCAAAAATTTTTCTTTTAATTTTCCCGCCAAATTTTCCCACTTCAAGTTAATCTGTTCCTCTAAATACCGAAACTGTGCATCATCAAAATTCAGAACCTTACTATCAAGCATTAATGAAATGTGATCGGAAGTTAAAAGCTCAAAAATATCAGAATTTTCAAGAAATAATTCAAGAAATTTAATTTCTACATTTTTATACTCAACAATAGCATTTTGGACTTTCTGTTTGTCCTGATCGGACAATTTGGCATAATTATGAGTTGGCTTATAGACTAACCTACCTTCAATCTCTGGTAGTGCTTGTTCCATTGCAGGAATAACAACATTGATGTAATAATTAAAAAGTTCATTAAAACTTTCAATTACTCCCGCCAAAAGCTCCGGTACCTTGCTGTACAATGCAATCAGCTGTGCTGGACGTACAATCAGTTCCGATGGTTGATGTTCTACTGGATAATGCTCAAAAACTGAATCGATGACTGGTTCCTCTTGTGCTTTTTCTTTGCAAACTTCAATTATTCTTGCAAATCCTTCTTTAGCTTCTTGGTCGTTTGCTGCAAATGGATCTGATTCGTTCTGGTACACAGCAACCATGGCATAATGACAAAGTTCGTGGATCAGAACTCCAAATGTGTCATTTTCTGTTTCTGGATTTAGTAGCTGTTTGGCACCGACAATGATTCTGCCTGAGAAGTAAAAGATTCCTTTCGACCCCGAACTGGTTGTTGGATCAATTCTATCTGTTGAGTCACGATGGAAGTCGAAGACTATTTTGAAGATTTTTGTTGCTGCAACAATACTGAGAATGATCTTAAGTCGTGGATCAGCATTAAGTGCTCGATAAGCTCGCAGAATCAATTTCCTTTTGGCATCTTCATCTGGATCATCGTGACTTAGGAAAGTATTGGACATGAGGACATTGATGTGCTTCTCTTCGATGTTCTTTGAATATTTCAGATGAATTTCACGCAATTTTCGTTTTTCTTTTGCTTCAAAATTTTTCCAAATCTCATTTGGGTCTTCATTTGGACCAAATTGTAGGTTTTTGGAAATCAGGAACTCGTACATGTCGAATGACTTCAGATCCAGCGCAGCTTTTAGTGCTGAATTGTTTGATAAATCATAAAAGTATCGCAATTTTTGATTCTGTTTCAGGATTTCATCAAGTCTGTTTTTATTTTTTTCCTGGATCATTTTGTGGAATTCCTGGCATGTCTCAATGAAGGTTTTTAGTTCCGCAGAACATCTGTTGATGTCAATTGGGGATGGAAATGGCAAATTTGCTTGACACAATTCTAATAAAACATCTGAATGACTTTCTTGCCATGCCAGACCTTGTGCAGTGACTTGTTCTGTTTCTAAATTTATTCGTGGTTCGATTCCGTCCTTAAGAAATGCTTCAACTAGTTTGGCATTTCCAGATTCAGATGCGAGGAGCAGCAAGTTGTAGTTTCGGGAATCAACAAGATTGTGAAGCTCAATTTGATGATTTGTGGACCAAATGTCCAAACTTGATTGAATTCCTACAAAAATAAATCAAAAGTTAGTCATTTGAGTTACTAGAAAGTCAGCTTTGACTCACCTGAATGTCCATTTTGCAGGCAATTAGTCAAGAAGCTTACAACAAATTGACAAAGATCCTTGTCAAACTCAGAAAAGCAATCTTTGTAAGGTTTAAGTGACAAAACTTTGCGGCTGTCTTTTGACTTCCAATAAATGTGGAATCTTGTGCCATTACTTCCAGTTGCAGTAATGAAGATCACAAATGCCTGATTCTCATAGAGTTCTCGAAGTTCTTTTAAATTTATTGTGGCAAGTCCATCAAAGTTATCCTCAATGTTGATGTTTATTTTGAGAACTTTAAATGCTTGATCTGTGACTGGCTTGTTGAGAAGCTTCAATGCATCTGCTTGTGTTTTAACTTTGAATGTTTCAGTTATTATTGGATGTACTTCAGGTGGTTTTAGAGGATTAGCTTTGCTGATATTTGTACCCTAAGAATGAAAATTAATATGAATTAGTTATACAGCCTGCGTTTTTCCATGATTGTATCCAAGATTGCGTCTTCATGGAAATGTCTCTAATCATAAGGACATTCACAAGATTACATGGATTTGAAATAATCTCCTTTATTTACATCACAAAGCCTTATTCATCACAAACCGATATCCAAAGTAACTTTCATAAAACAACTTTGAATTCCTCAACGAAAAGATTAAATAAATGGAAAACTGAAGCTAAATATCTAGGAATGATCATCGACAAGAGAGTGACACTTAAGCAACATGTAGACTATGTGACCAATGAAACACAATGCATTACGGCAGCTTTAATCTTTCAGCAATAGGAAGTAACAATGCTATGATTTATTATCGAATAAAAACACTTCTTTTTCTATGCTTATATATATATATTTTTTTTATATATATATATATATATATATAAATATACGCACAAACGGACGCAACATCGTCTGCAGCTAAACTGCTACTATCAAGAAAATACCGATACTGAGAAAAAATGATAGAGTCATGTGAGAAGGAGCATGAAAGAGCTATTAAATTAAAACAGCCTGAAAAGTCAGCCTAAGTATCTCACCGTGGAATTTCTCTTCTTCCATCGGCATATAAAATACTCTTTAAAATTCTCTCCTAAAATTCTCTCCTTGACTTGAGCCTTCAACAGAAGACTTTCTAAGTGAATACCAAGTAGGTTTTGGAGGCAGAAATCTGATCAAATATTCAGCATCAGACAAATAGCTCAGAAGAGCTATGAGATGAATATTGAGACATATCATCTCTTTATCGAATTTCGTGCAGCATACGACTCAATTGATCAAGATGGGCTGTGGAGCATCATGGCAGAGTTTCACTTCCCACATAATCTAATCAGGTTGCTAAAAGCAACACTGTCTAAGGTCATGTACTGTGTGAAGTTCCAGGATGCAAAATCGAGTATGTTTAAATGCAGGATAGGTTTGAGGCAGGGTGATGAGCTGTCAACTAAACTTTTTAACATCGCACTTGAAGGAGTATTCAGAAGAGCTGAACTGGAACGCAATGGAACAATCTTTACAAAGTCAATTCAGTTGCTTGTTTTTCCTGACGATGTGGACATTGTTGAAAGAAACATCAGGTCAATTACCAACGCTTACTCCAAAATGGAAAGGGAAGCTAACAAGATCGGGCTGCGGGTGAATGTTGACAAGACAAAGCTTCTTATGACCGCTGCATCGAAGAGGACTAAGAGTCTTATAGGCACGCACTTGTCAATCAGTGATAATAAGTTTGAGGTAGTGGATGAATTTGTATATCTTGAATCTATCATCAGCAACAATTATGACATTACATTGGAGATTAAGCGAAGGATTTTGACTGAACAGCGTGCATATTTTTCAATTAGACATCTACTTACTTCCAAAAGAATCTCAAGACGTTCCAAATTGGAGATGTGTAAGACACTAATATTTAAGAGTGATGTAAAAATTGGAAAGTTACAAAGTCTTTTACTAATTATCTTCAAGTTAGATGTCTGCGGAAGATTTGTGGCATTAATTCTGTGTTGTATACAAGACAGAGTTGGCAAAACACCAAAAATGTCCGACGCCGAGTGGCGTCCGACGCCAAATCAGACGATTCCAGCTCTGATACAAAATGACAAGACAACAAGTCATCGAGATTAAAAGAATAAAAATCGACCACAATTTAAGGTAACATGAATCAGAAGTTGCGAGTCAATCAATATTTTGGAATGAAAAAGGAAAATGGATTGCTGGACGAAGGAAAATCACTTTGCGTATGACTGTAGAGAAGAAGGCAGAACAACAATAGAAGAAGCTAACAGAAGTTGCAGTAAGAAGCTTGAGGCAAAAACCATATCAACTGCTTTACCACCTACGACCTACGACTTGGTCACTCGTGACCGATGAAAGCACATTTTTCTAAAAAACACAAATCTTAAAAGCCAGCAACCATTCATGATCAATAAATAAGATATAGTAATAATGACAAACAGGGTTCCAATATAGCCAATAATGCATCTTTCAGCACGAAAACGTAGTCCAATTTCCAACGAAAAGTGTGAGCTGCCATGACTAGCTGGAGGCACTGCGATCCCTATCGAAGACGGGTCCTTTTATTAGATATAGTAAACATTCATTGCAATTAAATGAGAACCAGTTATCATTCTTAGCCATAAAATGAGATCAAGTAAAAAAAAAATAAAAAAGTTAAATCAAAAACCACATCAAAAAAGCTTATACGTGACTAGTCATTTCTGAGGTAAAAGGTTTATCCTTACACCTGGCTTTAAGGTGCTCTTAAGTGCATGTCGCGTAAGGACTATATAGCCAGCGTATCGATAGATCGCGGAACCCTCAATGTTCACTAGGCTGATTAAGTGGATACATGAGCAATGAGGGAAGCTGCAAAGTGGAATTTGTGTCTCAAAGACCCACATGCATGCGCCTAATATCAGTCACAAAGTTCCACCTTCTCGAGGGTGCTTTTTAGCTGAATGGCGTCGAAGAAAAAGTGCTGCGATGCGGCTAGCGCTTAGAATTTACACCATGTCCATAATAATAAACTTGATGCCTCTATGTCGTGCATAATTGATCAATTGCTTATTTGTACTGTTTGAAATTTTCAAAGCTTTACCTAAAAACTCACTGTTACTTCACATCTTAATTTGCTTGTATTAATCTTGTTCTTAAAAATACCTTTCGGTAATAAATTACTATTATTATTATTATTATTATTATTAAACCTGAGGAGAAATTGTCGATAAATTGAGGGACTTTTTGTGAAAAAGAAACATAAAATTTAAATTTAAAAAAAATTTCCATAAAAAAGTAATTTTTGTATGAAATTTTTGAAAATAAAGGACAAAAATTTGCAATTACGGGAAAAAGACAGTCTTTAATAATGCGGGACTGTCCGTTGTAAAAACTTGCAGATGGTTACACAAAATTAAATTAAATTTTTTGAAATTTATTTAAAATAAAATTTTGTCTTATTTTTTACAAACCAGGACATTTTAAGCTTTATTCAAGACACGGCAAATTTACAAAAAACCAAGACAATCCCGGGAGAAAAACAAGTAAATTGCCAGCTTATAAATCATCATAGACAGACATGCCATACAATTTGAGCAAAAAGCTGAATCAAGAAAAATTAATCATGAAAAAAAGGTGAAAAGACAGCCAGACAGACGAACGGAAAAACACACAGAAAGTGCTACAAAGATTGATGCTAATCAATCAACATTTTTAATTATTTTTTTAATTCCTGTCATAACTTTTCATGACAATAGACTCAAAAGCTTAAAAGCTTGAAAGCTTTTTTTTGAATTTTTTTATCGCTAGTTGAAAAATGAGAGCCAAAAAAGCTTTTTTCAGTTCTCTAAAGATTGACACAGCATCACTCACTCAAACATTCACAAAACATTGCAACAAGATCGCCAAAAAACATTGAAACATTCACAAAACATTGAAACATTCACAAAGCATTCAAGTCACAACATTGTAACGATCGTCGACATTTTCTTATAAAAATATTAATAAATTTATTCAAATTTTATTCTTGTTATTTTTAATCTATAAACTGATTGAATCATGAGGAACTTTGATTTTATTTAAATTTAATTAATACATGCAAGATTTTGTCAATAATTGGAAAGAATTTAAAACTTTTGTGCCTAAATCCTGTTAAGGATTCAATTTTATTTGAGGATTAATTTAATTTACATTCTGACTGTTAAAATAAAGCTAAGAATTGCAAAATTTTCAATTCAAATAAAATTTATTAAATTTTTAAAAATCGCAACTTTCAAGCGTATTTTTATGACTTTGATAATTTTTCTAATAAAATGACAAAAAAATCTACAAAATAAATTAAAAATAACTCACCATAATTAAATTCCGAACATATAACGTCAATCTCGTCTATAATTGTGGATAACTTTTAGTTATTCATCGAATGAGTCATCAAACCACAAAATATTCACTCAATTGCTTAAATTTTTACTTTTGCCTTTTTTTCTTATTTTTTTTGTAAATTTTTTTAGCTTTTTTTCAAAATTTATCAATTTTATTTTAATTAATTTCACTTTTTGATAATTTTAATCAACTTTTTCCGACTTTAATCACAAAATATTTAAATAATTTCACAATTTCCGTTGTTTAATCATCAAAATGAGTCAAAAACATTCACACAATAAAAACTTTTTTTCTTCTTCTTTTTTTATCACCGGCAAAAAATAATTTTCGCTTCTATTTTCCAAACTGATCGCGCGGAGAGCTGAACGCAGACTGAATGATGATCTGAAAAAAAATTCAGAGACACGAAAAATTATGAGCGGCTGTGAGAAACAAAAAAAAAAGAGTTTGAAATAAATTTTGAGAGACGATCGCGACTTTTTCAGTTTTGAGCTTTTAGGATCGATTTTTAGTAAGTTGATTCAACTTTTTGGTGCTAATGCTGATGAAATTTGACAATTTATGGAATTTCATGAATTTTTATTCCAAACTGGATTCATCACTGATGACGTCACAACTTTTCTGTTACTAATCAATAATTGTAAAAAAAATATATTATTATTTTTCAATTTTTTTAAAGATTTTTATTAGCTTTGGCTCTAATTGCCGCTGTGAGGATTTCTTGGAGCTTTTTCACACAAAAAAATTTTTCCCCTTTACAAATATTGTGTCTCGACTAAGTAATTTAACGTGTCTTGACTAAGTACTAAAATGTGTCTTGACTAAGTACTAAAATGTATCTTGACTAAGTACTAAAATGTATCTTGACTAAGTACTAAAATGTGTCTTGACTAAATACTAAAATGTATCTTGACTAAGTACTAAAATGTGTCTTGACTAAATACTAAAATGTGTCTTGACTAAGTACTAAAATGTGTCTTGACTAAGTACTAAAATGTGTCTTGACTAAGTACTAAAATGTGTCTTGACTAAGTACTAAAATGTGTCTTGACTAAGTACTAAAATGTGTCTTGACTAAGTACTAAAATGTGTCTTGACTAAGTACTAAAATGTGTCTTGACTAAGTACTAAAATGTGTCTTGACTAAGTACTAAAATGTGTCTTGACTAAGTACTAAAATGTGTCTTGACTAAGTACTAAAATGTGTCTTGACTAAGTACTAATATGTGTCTTGACTAAGTACTAATATGTGTCTTGACTAAATACTAAAATGTATCTTGACTAAGTACTAAAATGTGTCTTGACTAAATACTAAAATGTGTCTTGACTAAGTACTAAAATGTGTCTTGACTAAGTACTAAAATGTGTCCTGACTAAGTACTAAAATGTGTCTTGACTAAGTACTAATATGTGTCTTGACTAAGTACTAATATGTGTCTTGACTAAGTACTAATATGTGTCTTGACTAAGTACTATAATGTGTCTTGGCTACCAAAAAAGACTTGAATTACCAAAAATATTCATGTTCTTGGATAAGTACATCTACAGCATATCAACATAAATTTTTATTCCAGTCTGGATTCTTGACTGGATGACAATTTTTAAAACAGAATTAATCAAATAATAATAATAAAATTTTAATGAGCATCGAATCAGTTTTTATATTATATTTGTGATTCAGCGCAAGCTCAGAAGCTGTTTTAGTACACTTTTAAAATTTTGTCACCTAAGCTACAGCCTCACTTTCAAGTCGAAAGGTATTGGTTCATATCTCAAATTTTACATTTCAAAAATGCGCTTCTGTCCCGTAATTATAATAAAAACATTTTTGCTTACTTAATATTATTTTTATTTTTGAAAAATATTTTACAAAAAAATAAATTAAAAAAAAAGTTATATAATTAAAAATAATTGTGTAAAGAATTAAAAAAAAAATTAAAAAAATTTTTGTAATTTGATTTAAAAAAAATCTAAAATAACAATCAGTTTCTAAAATTACATATTTTTGTCATTCATTTAATATTTTTAGCTCCGATATGAAAGTTATAAACTAGTATCAGCGTGGTCACTCGTGACCGACGAAAGCGCATTTTCCGCGTATAGCAAATAAACCGGAAATAAATTTAAAAAAATTAAAAAAATGAGATCCAGTTAGCATTCATGGCCATAAACTAAGATCCAGTAAGCATTTATGGCCATTAAATGAGATCCAGTAAGCTTTCATGGCCATAAAGTAAGATCCAGTAAGCATTTATGGCCATAAAATGAGATCCAGTAAGCATTCATGGCCATAAAGTCAGTTCCAGTCATAAGGAATCAAAAAAGTACCGAAAAAAGAATTCGACCTTCCTTTGATGGGATTTGAACCGAGGAAGGATGAATTTTTGAAAAAGTCAACATTTTAGTGTATTTTACCACACTAACACATACAAAGAAATGTAATTTTGGCACTTTTTACGCTGGTTCCAGCAGAGGAAGTGACCATTCGTGCTGATTTTTTCGCCAGCTCTAGCCAGACATACTACACACATTTTAAGCTAAAAACCGCATCAAAAAAGCTTAACCCTGAAGAGGAGATGCGATGACAGACAGACGGACAAAGTGCGGACAATAGCGTCCTTTTCCCAAGGGGAAAATGCGCTAAAAATAATTTGTTTATTCTTATAATTTTTACATTACTTCTACAAAATTTTTCAGCAAAAAAAGACGATTTTACATTTGGAATTCGATACAGAAGCATTGATTGTAGAGCTCACAATGACACAATTCTCCTGCGTTACTGCTTCCTCAAAGCTTATTCACGTCGCATTGTAACAGTCAATATTGGAGTGACAATCATTAAGTCAATCAAAAATCCATTTTATATTGAAATTATCTACAAATATCGATACGGAACAATTTATGGTGACGTCATTCATTCACCAAAGATTGAGTGGTGTGGAGTCATGTCTGGAGCTGCTTCAAATCCCATAATATCAAGCTTAATGGATGAAGTTAAAGATTCAATTTCTGAATTACTTCATAAATGTCCATATGAAGGTGAACTTGATCTCAATATAACAGCAATCCATGAAAAAGCAACGTCTGTATTTTGGAATGGATATTATAAGGATGAAATTTTTATGTGGAAAAATGATGTTGAAATATTTTTTGTAAGTCTTGGACTTCAATGTAAATCGGAAATTAAGGAATCATTTGGTTGAATAAAGATGTGGGTTTCTTGGGTTTTGTATAGGGTAGAACCGAAGGTTATACTCCAAAGGTATGAATTTTACCCCAAAGGTATGAATTTTACCCCAGAGGTATGAATTTTACCCAAAACCCCAACATACTCCTCAAAATCTGGCTCCAATTAGAAGTTTAGTTCCAAAAAAATCATTTAAAATAATTTTTTTAATTCCCTTCAGCATTTAAATTTTAATTTTCTTTAATCACTGATACAAAATTTATTTCTCAAAAAATTGCCAAATTATAATTTTTTATTTCACCAAAAATTCCAACATCTCCAAAACTTGTTCAATCTTTCCTCCACATCAATGCATCAAAAACTGCTTTTTCTAATATTTTTCCAAATTCTTCAAAACATTTCAGCTGCAAAACGAGATGACTTCACCTTTGGAACACGTTATACAAATATCGAGTGCCGAACAGACAATGTGACTTTACAGCTACACTTTTGCTACCTCAAACCATATTCACGTCGCATTGTAACTGCAAATATTGGAATTTCAATCTTAAAGCCATTAAAAAATTTAATCTACATTGAAGTTGTCTACAGCTATCGTTACGGAACAATTTATCGTCAAGTCATGAAATCACCGAAAATTGAATGGTGTGGATTTATGGACGGAGCAACATCGAATCCACTTTTGTCGAGTATTATGAATGAAATTCGTGAATCGGTGCCAAATTTATTTCATAAATGTCCGTATGAAGGTGAAGTGAATATTGTGAATTTAACGACGGCACATGAAAAGGCATCGGCAATTTATTGGGATGGATTTTACAAGTTTGAATTGTTTGTGTGGAAAAATGATGTTGAAGTGTTTTATTTGGATTTGAAGGAGCAAATTAAGACGCATTTGAAGGATTCTTTTGGGTAATGAAAGGGGATTGTTGGGGATTTGTGAATTAAATTTTTAAAAAATTGTGAAAATCGTAAAGACATTAACGTTATTAAAAAATTGTACAATTTTAAAATTTTTGTATGGAAAAATTGCAAAATTTTAAAAATTGCAAAATTTTAAAAATTGCAAAATTTTGAAAATTTTAAAAATTTTAAAATTTGCAAAATTTTAAAAATTTTAAAAATTGCAAAATTTTAAAAATTGCAAAATTTTAAAAATTTTAAAAATTGCAAAATTCTAAAAATTTTAAAAATTACAAAATTTTAAAAATTGCAAAATTTTAAAAATTTTAAAAATTGCAAAATTTTAAAAATTGCAAATTTTTAAAAATTGCAAAATTTTAAAAATTTTAAAAACTGCAAAAATTTTAAAAATTGCAAAATTTTAAAAATTTTAAAAATTTTAAAAACTGCAAAAATTTTAAAAATTGCAAAATTTTAAAAATTTTAAAAATTACAAAATTTTAAAAATTGCAAAATTTTAAAAATTTTAAAAATTGCAAAATTTTAAAAATTTTAAAAATTGCAAAATTTTAAAAATTGCAAAATTTTAAAAATTTTAAAAACTGCAAAAATTTTAAAAATTGCAAAATTTTAAAAATTTTAAAAATTACAAAATTTTAAAAATTGCAAAATTTTAAAAATTGCAAAATTTTAAAAATTTTAAAAATTGCAAAAATTTTTAAAATTTTTAAAATTTTAAAAATTTTAAAAATTTTTAAAATTTTGCAATTTTTAAAATTTTGAAATTTTTAAAATTTTTAAAATTTTAAAAATTTTAAAAATTGCAAAATTTTAAAAATTGTTAAAATTGTACATTAATTGCAACCATATTTTTATGTATTACGGACCGTGATGGTCGAAACAAAAAAATCAATCAAAACTTTAATCGGTGTTTTTAGACAACTATTAAGTAAAAATTAATATTTTTTCTTATAAAATTTATTTTAATTTTAGTTTATTTAATGAATTTCTTTAAAATATTTAAAATCAAAATTAATTTTTTAAAATAATTTTTGAAATTACAAAATTGAGAAAAATTCAACTTTTTTTAAAAAAAAAAATGTCATTTTTTTCTTTTAATATAAATTTATTTTTAATATTTTTTTTGTGTATTTAACTAAAATTCGCCTGACAATCACAAGGTTTTCCAATAAAAAAAGTTCTGAATTTTTTTTTTAAAAAAAACAAAAAATCTGTTTTTGAATTTTTTGTAAAAAGCTCATCAATTTCAATAATTTCTCTTTCCTTTTCTGATCATCTTTATAATTATGAAAATTGCAAACAAAAATATTTTTTCAAAACTAACAACTTACATGCTTTTATTTTTGCAATTAAAGTTATTAAAAAAATTATTCATATGTAAAATAAATTATGGCTTTTAAAAGTTGAAGTTTTGCAAAAAAATTCCACATTTTTATTTTTGAAATCCTCGATCAAGTTTTGTAGTTTTGAAATTTTTATTTGATTAATCAAAAAATTGAGTAGAATTTCAAAATTATTTTATAAAAAATTTGAAAAAAATTTTGAACAATAAATAAATTGTTAAAAATCGAAATAAAAAAATTTTGAAACAAAAATTAAAAAAAAATAGAAAAAAATTATTAAAGTTGAAAAATTGAAAAAAAAAATCATTCAAAATTAAAATCGTTAAAATATTCAAAAAATTTTAAAAAATTAAAAAATTCTAAAAAAATAAAAAAATAAAAAAAATTTTAAAAAAATTTTAAAAAAATAAAAAAAAAACACGACTTACGTAGAAAGCCACGAACTTCCACGCCACCTTCCCAATTTTTTTTTCCATAGACAGATTACAGAATATATGCTTAAAACAAATTATGATGTATACAATTTAGCTTATATTTTTTAGCTTAAATTAATAGAGAAAAATCTATGAAAAAGTGTACTTGCAACTCGTCGTGAAATGATTTCAATGTGGATGAAATTGTACTTTTAAGGGAAGTCTTGGATATGGCAGATGTTGGTGGGGGCTGTGGATGAGATGTGCGGAACGAAACGAAGTGGAACAAGCATCATGCGAAGCATGATGCGCAGTGGAGCGGAGTGGAGTGGAGCACATCTCATCCACAGCCCCCACCAACATCTGCCATATCCAAGACTTCCCTTAAAAGTACAATTTCATACACATTGAAATTAAAAAAAATAAAAAATCTAAAAATAAAAGTTATGAAATTTGCTGAAAAAACTTTAATATATATTTATTAAAATTATTCGAGGTCGCGTGATAGCGCGACCGAGAAAAATTTTTGGGGGGTCGAAAAAATCAGTTTTTTGGCTTTTTGACCCCTTTAATGGCCTTTAAATTGAAAAATTCCTGTAGATTATGAATCTACTCATCGAGACGCACATTTTGGTACCAAAAACTTCTCATAAAAGTGGTGGGAACATAGTGAACTCGAAAATGGGCTTTTTGGGTGAAACCAATAACTTACACGCGATGCGTGGAAGTTAATAAATAAAATTTTAAAAATTATAAAAATTTTAAAAATTATAAAAATTTTAAAAATTATAAAAATTTTAAAAATTATAAAAATTTTAAAAATTATAAAAATTTTAAAAATTATAAAAATTTTAAAAATTATAAAAATTTTAAAAATTAAAAAAATTTTAAAAATTTTAAAAATTATAAAAATTATAAAAATTTTAAAAATTATAAAAATTTTAAAAATCATAAAAATTATAAAAATTTTAAAAATTATAAAAATAAGTTTGTAAAAAATAAATGAAAAATTTAAAGAAAATAAAAATTATAAAAATTCTGGTAAAAATAAAATTTTAAAATAATATAAAAATTAAAAAATATTGAAAGAAAATTCAAAATTTAAAAATAAATTCAAAGTTAAAAAGCAAAAAAAAAAAAATTAACAAAAAAGTTGATATATTAAAAATTATTTCAATTTAAAAAAAAACATGAAAATTTTCAAAATCATTCAAATTTTCCTTTTATTCAAATCAATTTCGCCATCAAAAAAGGAAAATTACAATTTTGGCACGCGCTACACAAGCGTTCAATGTGACTTTAAAAATAATTCATTAATCCTTCGTCACTGCTACTTAAAGCCAATATCCAGAAAATTAGTGACATTTAATCTCGGCGTAACAATTCCAAAACCTATCGACCGTCCAATCAACATCCAAATGTCATATTTTTATCGTTACGGAAATATTTATCGAGAAGTCATGAAAACACCAAAAATTGAATGGTGCGGTGTTGTAGATGGAGTGGAATCAAATCCATTGATGATCAATCAAGTCAATGAAATTAGAAAATCAATTCCAAATCTGTTGCAAAAGTGTCCATATCCACCTGGCGATATTGACTTGAATATTTCATCAATTCATGAAATGGCATCGGCAGTGTTGTGGGATGGACAATATCGATGTGATATTCAAGGATTTAAGGATGATGTGGAGATGTATATGATTAAATTGGCATTTCAAATTAAGTCTGATGTGAAAGGATCATTTGGTTGAAATTTTTAGTGTTCTTTTAGAATTTATCAAAATTATTAAAAAAATTTTAAATTTTTTTCTAATTTTCAAAATTTTAATAAAAAAAAATTATTTTTATATTTTTTGATTTTTTTTGAATTTTTTTAAAAATTAAAAAAATCTATTAGTTTTTAAATTTTTAAATTTTAAATTTTCTAATTTTGGATTTTTTTTTTAATTTTTGAAATTTTCTAAAAATTTTACATTTTTTTTAATTCTTCAAAAAAAATTTTAAAAAAATTTTTCAAAACATTAATAAAAATTTATTTTTTAAAACTTTTAAATTTTCGATTTTTTTTTTAATTCTTTTGAGAAATTATTTTGACTTTTTGAACTTTTTAAAAAAAGTTTTTGAATCTTTTTAAAGTTTTAACTTTTTTTTGTGAGATTTTTCTAAATTCTAATTTTTTCTTTAATCTTTTTTTAAAAATTAATTTAAAAAAATTATCCAGTTAAATTTTTTAATTTTAAATTTTTTTTTGAATTTTTCGGAAACTTTCTTAATTTTTCGAATTTTCTAAATTTTTTAAAAATTTATTTTTTATAATTTTTTTTTAATTTTTTTTGAAAAATTTAATTTTTTTTAATTTTTTTTTCAAAAAAAAAATTTTTAATTTTTTTTTTAAAAATTTTTTTTTAATTTTTTTTTTAAAAAAATTTTTTTAATTTTTTAAAAATATTTTTTTTAAATTTTTAAAACTCGGTTTTTTTTAAAAACAATTTTGCGAATTTTTTGAAATTTTTGAACTTTTCTTAAATTTTTTTTTAACTTCTTTAAAATTTTATTTTTTTTTTTGTATTTTTTTAAAAAATTAAAAAAAAAACTTTTTTCTTAAATTTTTAATTTTGGATTTTTTTTAATTCCTTGAGATTTTTTTTTGATTTTTTGAATTTTTTTAAAAAAAGTTTTTGAATCTTTTTAAAGTTTTAATTTTTTTGAGATTTTTCTGAATTTTATTTTTTTCTTGATTTTTTTAAAAAATTAAAAAAAACTTTTTTTCTTAAATTTTTAAATTTTGGATTTTTTTTAATTCCTTGAGAATTTATTTTGATTTTTTGAATTTTTTTTAAAAAAGTTTTTGAATCTTTTTAAAGTTTTAATTTTTTTGAGATTTTTCTAAATTTTTTTTTCTTGATTTTTTTTAAATTCATTTAAAAAAATTGTATAATCAAATTTTTTAATTTCAGATTTTTTGAATCGTTCGAAAACTTTCTTATTTTTTAAATTTTTTAAAAATTTTAAATTTTAGATTTTTTTAAAAAATTTTGACAAATTTTTAAATTTTGTTTGTATTTTTTAAAAAATTTAAAAAAAAATATATGTTTTAAAATTTTTAAATTTTGGATTTTCTAAATTCTTTTAAGATTTTTTTTTTTAACTTTTTGGAGATTTTGAACTTTTTTAAAAAAGTTTTTGAATTTTTTTTAAATTTTTAAAAATTTTTGGTGAGTTTTTTTAAATTTTAATTTTTTGTTGATTTTTTTTAAATTAATAAAAAAATTTTATTTTTAAAAACTTTGGATCTTTTATGAATTTTTTGATAACTTTTTGAATTTTTCGAATTTTTAGAAATTTTTTGAGATTTTTTTTTGAAATTTTTTAAAATCTTAAATTAACTAAAAATTTGTTTAAATATTGAAAAAACATGTTTTTTATGAAAAAATTTAAAGCTGATTTAAATTAAAAGTTTAAATTCAATTTTAAGACTGCAAAATATATATGCTGCTAGCAACTCGATGAACTGAAGCTAATAAAACAATTTTAAGCTTTCTACGATGTTTAAATCAAAAGATTAGCTTTTCCACCCGAACGATCAAAAAAGTTTATGATTGAGCTTCCATTTTGAATGATCTAATGATGTATATGACTAAAAAGCTTAAATTGCGCCATCTATGGACAGCTTTTAAGATTTATTCTCGTTTTGGAATTTTCTAACAAATTAAAACAAAAATACTAAAAAAATATAAAAAAAAATAATTAAAAGCCTTCAAAGATCCAACAAAAATTATTCAAAATTCGGCAGTTAAATGACTAAATTTTAAAAAAATTAATTTTCAAATATAAATAACGTATTTTTATTCAAATTAAAAAAATTCGTAATGCGGATAACATTAAGAAAATTCTTAAATGTATGCAAATTTTGTTTGTGTTAAATCTCAAAAAAAAAAAAAAGATTCAATCAAGATTTTTAAATTTCGAATTTAAAGTGGAAAAAACAATTCAAAAATTAACAAAAAACATTTCAAACTAAACACAAAGTGCAAAAAAACATTAAACAAATAAAATAAAGTAAAAATTTGTTGAAATTTTGATCATTTTTGACATTAAAGATCAAAGCTGAATTTGAGAATATTTTGTGAGATTGTGTGCATGAATCATTCCGGTTGTATTTACGCAGAGAAAAAAAAACTAATTTTATTAAAAATTGCCAAAAAAAATTGTTATAAAATTCAAAAAATGGCGCAAAATATTTTAAATTGTGAAAATTTAATAAAAATAAATGAAAATTTTTTAATAAAATTAAAAAATGGCAAAAATCTCAATAAAATTGATAAAAATTCATGTAAAGTGATTGAGTTCTCATGTGAGTGGAATTTTGAGGATATTTTGACTAAAATTGATGAATTAAAAGCCACAAATTTTCCACATTTATTTATATTCATCATTAATGTTAATAATAATTTAGAATTATGTGAAATAAAAGTGCAAGAAAAATTATTAAAATTTAGTGAAATTCGTCCATTAATTCTTCAACTAACAATAAATGATGAAAAATTATCAAAAATATTTTATAAAAATGAAAATTCAAATCAGTTTCATGACATTAATCAAAGTGAAAATAAATTTGAGGAAATAACAAATTTTGAATCATTTTTGTGGCTATTTTTAAACAACAAATTATCAAATTTTGAAAATCAAATCAAAAATCTTAAATCGCAATTTATTTTAAGATTTTTAACAATTTTAAACCTAAGTGATGAATTTTATAAACAAATGATCCTCGAAGTAGCTAAAAATGGAACTAAAGATGAGTTTTTGGCAATTCTTGATGCTCCATTTGATGATTCCGATGGATTCTTTAACAACAACATCCAAAAGTACATAACTGACGTTATTTCCATCAACACACCAACACAAACACAAAAAAGCTCAGAATCTACGACAATCTTGTTGACAGCTATAAAAAATAAAAATACAGACGTAATTGATTATTTACTTGATGACTTCAATTATTGCATTCAGGAACTTCCATTTGATCATCAAATTAAAGTATCGACAACAGCATTTGAGACGCAACAATTTGATGTCCTTTGTGACTTGATAGATGTCGCAGACTTTCCATTTCCTGATGAATTCCAGTCAAAGGTATTTGAACATGAAAGACTTGATGGAATTGTCGAAGAACGAATGGAATTTGAAGCTGCAATTAAGAATGACAATATTGATGATGTCAAAAAATTCATCGAAAGGAATCAAAGCCTAAATATAGTTTATAATATTAGCAACAACTCAGCATTAATGGTGGCTGGACAATCCAAAATGTTTAAAATTTTCAACTATCTTAAATTAGGAGGCTTTACCACAACAAATCCTAATGAAAAAAATGATGTCGTAAAGTTTGTAAAAAGACAAAGGAAGCAAAATGTTGAAGAAGCAATTCCGGATGATCAACAGTCTATAAATTTGCTGTGCAATCGATCAAAAATTCATAATAAAAAAATTACAAAAGAAGTGGAAAAAGAATACAGAAGAAATATTCGAAATTGGTACGAGGACATCAACAAGATCAAAAATGGACCGGAATTTTTAAATGTTGCAGCTTCGTGTAGCAAATTAAAAATTATTTTTGATTTTGACAATACGACGGTGAGTTTTTAATTTTATTATTATAAGTATGATAAATACAGCGGGCCTTCAATTTGAATAACTTCGATTTAAATTCTCAAAATTATTTCATGCAAAAATTCAAATTTTAAAATTTAACGGAAATTTTTCATTCGTTTTGATTTGAATAAGATTTTTCTGGAACAATACAATTTTTCAAATCGAGGATCCGCTGTATTTAAGAATTGATCACGTTTCGTGGGGTTTTCACACTGTTTGAAAAAAATACTCTAAAGTTAAACAGAATTTTTCATGACACATTAACTGCATTCAGAGTTGTAAAAAGTTTTGAAAAATTTAGAAAATTTTAAAAAACTTTAAAAAAATTTAAAAAATTTTAAAAAATTTTAAAAATTTAATTATTTAAAAAAATTAATTATTTGCAAGTTTTTTAAACTTTTTTAAATTTTTTAAAAAAATTTTTAATTTTTTTTTAACATTTAAATATTTCTTTAAAAAATTTAAATTCTCTAAATTTTTAAATTTTTCTAAATTTTATATTTTCCAATTTTTAAATTTTTAAATTTTTTATTTTTTTTTTAATTTTTTAAATTTTTTAAATTTTTTAGATTTTTTAAATTTTTTAAATTTTTTAAATTTTTTAAATTTTTTAAATTTTTTAAATTTTTTAAATTTTTTAAATTTTTTAAATTTTTTAAATTTTTTAAATTTTTTAAATTTTTTAAATTTTTTAAATTTTTTAAATTTTTTAAATTTTTTAAATTTTCTAAATTTTTTAAATTTTTTAAATTTTTTGAATTTTTTAAATTTTTTAAATTTTTTAAATTTTTTAAATTTTTTAAAACTTTTAAATTTTCTAAATTTTTTAAAATTTCTTTAAAATTTAAAATTTTTTAAAATTTTTTGAAATTTTTCAAAAATTTTTAAAATTTTTAAAAAATTTTTAAAATTTTTAAAATTTTTTAAAATTTTTTAAATTTTTTTAAAATTTCTTAAAATTTTTTAAAATTTTTTAAAATTTTTTAAAATTTTTTAATTTTTTTAAAATTAAAATTTGCAAACTTTTTAAATTTTTTTAAATATTTAAATTTTCTAAAATTTTTTAAAATTTTTTAAAATTTTTTAAAATTTTTTAAAATTTTTTAAAATTTTTTAAAATTTTTTAAAATTTTTTAAAATTTTTTGAAATTTTTTAAAATTAAATTTTTTAAACATTTTTTTTGGCGGCAAACAAAACAATAATAATGTAACAGGTAGCTTTTAAATCCAGTGACCGCCGGTGGCCGGTTGCCATCTCTGGTTGCATTATGGTTATACATCTAGAGCATGCATAGCAGGGCTGCTGAGCTGGGTTTCTAGCAAGGCGTACACACTCAGGAAATTTCCTGTATTTCCGGAAATCGGGAAATATCAGGAAATATTTAGATTTAGCTCTTAAACTGCAAAATTTTGGAGAAAAATTAGTGCAAAATAGTATTTTTGATGTCTAAATACACTATGAACGATTAAAAATTGTTTTTAAAATTTTTTTGAAAAATGTTGAAAATTTTCTGTTTTTTTTAAAAAATTTAGCCATGAAAATTATATTTTGAATTGTAACCAAACAAAAAAATTTCATAACATTTTTTGAGCATGAAATCATCAGAAATACTGTTCTTTACAATATTTCCTGCATTTGCAGTCCATTCAGATGTTTAGTGAAGAGATTTCCTGTTTTTCCTGTATTTCCGGGAATTTCCTGAGATTTCCCGAGTGTGTACGCCTTGGTTTCTAGAGTATATCCTATAGCAGAGTTGATAATTGATTTAAGCTCTAAAACTGAATTACTGGTTGAGAGCAAATGTTCATAGATTAAAAGATTCCTATTGTTAGTGACTTTATCAAAGCATAAAATTTGAATTCCAACTCTTAAACCTGAGGCAACAACATACAATAGCAGATATATAGGTATTCTCAGGATGGCTTTTTGCCTTTGGTGAAAATTAGAATTTACTTACTGCAACCATGTTCCTATGTGGAGCTTAGGTTACAGCAAAATGCTTTTCATCTGACTCTGTTGCTGGCCTTATCACCTAGTTTGTACAAATTCTCTGTCCGCACATTAAGCTGACATTCCTTCATCACTGTTCTGTGCAAAGAAGCTTTTATTGCTCCTGGACGTCTCTTCCCTTGTGGATACCAACCAAGGGCGGTGTAACAAACTTGTGTTTCTGTCCCAGCAATGATATTTTCTAATCCAGCCGTACTTCCTCTCTGTATCTCCCTATTGATGTCTTGTTGACCTGCTAATTGTAGAAGCTTTTCATTTGAAGGCCAATCGCTTATATTTGCAGTCTACCAGAACCTTAGAATCCTTCTATAGCAGCTGTTGACGTAGACTTGCAGTCTACGGTTAATTTCATTGGTTACAAACCATGTCTCACAGCCATACAAGAGCACTGACTTGACCCATGCATTAAAGATTTTCATTTTTAGATGATTTGTTATGCTAGTGAACCTCGAGACGTTAGAAAGCTTAGCAAAAGCTCCTCTCGCCTTCTGTATCCGCATATTGACGTCTTTAAGTGCGCCACCATCAGCTGATATGTTACTGCCTAGATATGTGAAATGCTCAACACGATTGATGATCTCATTGCCTATATGCAATGACCTATTGTTCCTAGCATTCACTCGAATCTCCTCGGTCTTCTTGATGTTAATAACAAGTCCGACTTTTGCAGAATCTGATTCGAGATCATTCAACTTCGCTTGCATGTCCTGATGAGTATGAGCTAATAGACATGCGTCGTCCGCATAATCCTCATTATGAGTCCATACTATCCCTCTCGGCTTGTTCTTAGTAGCCGAGCGCATTACTTTGTCCATAATGACAAGGAATAATAATGGAGAGAGCAAATCTCCTTGCCTGACTCTTGTAAGGGATATAAATCATCAGATTGTAGCTGCTGCAAATGTCGACATGTTCCACATTCTCATTGGAACTTCCAACTTTGGCATTGAAATCACCCATTAAAATCACCATGTCCTGCTTTGGGATCTTCGCCATTGTCTGATCTAGTTGACTGTAGAAAGCTTCCTTGATGCTCAAATCCTTATCCTCTGTGGGAACATAATACTGAATAATATGAAGCTTTCAATATTTGACATTAAGTCATTAGACACTGGTTCCCACTCCAAAAGTGAGTCTCGAATTGACTTACTTAACAGGATTCCAATGCCTCTACTATGTTCTGTCTCATGTCCTGAATATAAAAACATAGTACCACATCTTGATGTAATTTGACCGCTTTCAGTCCACCTCACTTCACTCAGTCCAAGCACGTCGATCTTATATCTGCTGAGTTCTTTATTGACTTGTGCCAGTTTTCCCTTTTGAAAGATGGTCCTGACATTCCATTGATCAATCGTAACGACAATGGACGTTTGCGTTGGGTCGTCGTTATTAACCCAGTCCTATTCACATTCTGTTGATTTCTTTGTACAATTTGAATTTTGGGATGATCGGTTGTAAACCTTACCAACACTAGCCTGATTGTGGTGCTGCCACCTTTCAGGCAGGTTGTTTGGATCAGAGTTGATACCTAGCATGTGCCTTTAAAAAGGTATGCCTAGGCGTAGGCAACTTGAAATGAAAGGCAAAACTTTGCTTAGATTAAAGGCAGTTCCGAAACTCAGACACCTTTGTATCAACCCTGTTGCTAGGGTATACTCTAGAAACCTGCACCAGCACAGAGCTTCTTATGTTCCACATTCCACACCTTTATACATTCTCTTATCTTTAAAACTTTCAAGTCTTTAGTAAAGTTAATTATTCCCATTTTAAAGGTTGAAAATGCAAGTCTATCTGGTCCATCAGCCTTAGGTTCAATGTATCCAACATCAAAATGGATTTTTATTGGTGCCAAATTAATCGATGAAGACGGCAAACAGCGTATGCAGCAAATTAAAGGAGTTTTAGCTCACGAGTTGTGTCATTATGTCATGAAACTAGTTTATCAGAACCATGAGAGTCCATTTTATAAGCATAAAGATGATATGAAAGAAAAGTACGAAAAAATAGTACAAAAAATTGACAAATGGTCGAAAAAAGATTCAAATTGTGATGCTGAAGATGACAAGTGCAATGGAACAATTTCATCAGTTTTTCTTAGCTACAATTCTGAAAGTTTTAATGCAGAGTTGATCGTCAGAATTGTTCAAATTTTAACAGAATTTGCAGACAACGAAGAAGTTTTAAAAATTCTTCAAAATGAATATAAAATTTTATTTAATTTTTGGTACAATGACGTCATTCCTGATTTACAAAATTATCTACAAAGAAATGACGAAGTTATAAGATTAAATGGAACTTTTGAGGTTCTTAATGACGTCACTAAATCATTATTTGAAATTAAACAACAAAAGAATGTCGAAATTGAAGGAATAATGAAGGACAAGCTGTGTATTGTACAAACTAATGTCCCAAAGTTATTGTTGATTAATATTCATAATTATTTAAAAGAAAAATGTGAAAATTTGATTGATTCACAAAATATTTTCGTTAATTCAAAAAAACTTAAAAAACAGCAAAATTTGAATGATTTTAATGAAATTTGCAATCATAATGAAAATTTAAGAATAATTTTTGATTTTTCGGATAAAATTCCATCAAATATTGAAAAAATTCAGCAAAATAATGAACATAATTTTTATATTTATGTAGTTTCAAATCAAGATCAATCAGAAGAATTAAAAAATTTATTAAATCATGAAATTAAAATTTGCAATTACAATTTTAATGATTTAACATTAAAAACACAAAATTTAATTCTCAAAACTTTAATAAATTTTCAAAATAATTCACAAATTTTGTTAGAACAATTATTGACACCTAATGTTAATAAATCAAGTCCAAATGAAGCAATTATAATTGACATAGAAGAAGCAAAAGAAGAATTAAGTCAATTTTTTGATGATCAAATGTTAAATAAATTAATAAAAAATCATAAAATAACATTAAATACATTTAAAGATGAAGAAGATTTTAATTTAATTTTTAAAAAACGAGATTTTAATGCCAAAAAAAACGTTACAAATCAACAAAAAATTCCAAAAAATATTCAAAATTTGTATTTAAAATGTTTTAAAATTATTCAAGAAGATGAAATTATTCAAATACAAAAAATAAGTCAAGAAGAATTATTTGAAAATAATAAAAATAATAAATACATTCTAATCTCAGATATGGCTGGAAATGGCAAAAGTTGGGCAATGAAAAATTTTTCAAAAATTTTATGCGAACAAAATCCAACAAATTGGATTAGTTATGTTGATCTTAAGCAATTTATTGATGAATTTAAAGCAGAACAAGAACAAAATGAGACAGAATTTTCATCATTTATGATTGAAAAAATATTAAAATTAGAGGAAAATTTTGATAAAAAAATCTTTCAAAAACTTTATAATGAAGGCAAAATTTGTGTACTTTTTGATGGATTTGATGAAATTGCACCTGATACAGCTGCATTTGTATGTAAATTGGCAAAATCATTTGAACAAAATGGCGGAAATCAGTTGTGGATTGCAACACGTAATTATTTTGAAGTAAATTTAAAAGAAGAATTAAATTTAGATGTTGCATATGGACTTGATGAGATGACATTAATGGATGGAGTTGATTTAATAGTAAAAAGTTGGATTTTGAAGGATCAAAAATCAGTGCCAAAATCAAAAAAAGATTTTGATAAATGCATTAAAGAGTCATCAAAATATGAAAATTATAATCAAAAAGCTCAAAAAATTATTGAAAATGCTTTAGTTTCTCGTAACAATTCAATTGGATTACCTCAATTATTTAGAATGATTGTTGATGGCTTTAAAGATGAAAATAATGTTGATGATATGCAAGGTGCTAAAATTTATGATAAATTTATGGATAATTTTTATGATCGATGGTCAAATCGTAAAGGAAAAATTCGTAAAAATGCAAATGTAAAAATTCAAAAAGATGGCGATAATTTTTTTAAATTTCATAAAATTCATGCATTTTTAAGTTTTTATCCAGAATTGGGAAAAATTTTATTTGGTAATTATGATGCAAGTGCATGGAAAGATGTTGAAATTAATGCATGTGGATTAATGGTTAAAAAAAATGGAAAATATATTTTTATTCATGAAACTTTTCGTGAATATTTTATTGCAGATGAAGTTGCAAAATTATTAATTAAAAAAAATTTAAGTTGGGAAATTTTAAATTGTTTAAAAAAAATTTTATCACAAGATAAATTTAAAATTGTTCGAATGTTTATTTTTGATATTTTAGCTGTAAATTATTTACAAGAATTTAAATTAAAACTTAATGAAATTATTTTTAATTATAATCACATTTTTAGTGAAATTCTTGCTGGAAATAATGAAAATTTAGTTAATTTAGCAATTGAAACATTAAAAAATGAAAATCGTAGAAAAACTAAAAATTTTTTGTATGAAAATATTGAAAAAATTATAAAAAATGCTCAAAATTCAAAAATGTTTGAAAAATTTGAAAATTTTTTATTTAATTTTTTCAAAAATCAAAAAGAATTGAAAAATTTTTTAAGTCAAAAAAGAGTTTTAAATAATTTTTCTAAATCAAATCTTGAAATTGAAATTTTTGATAATTTTATATCAAAAACTGAAAGAATTATTGGAAAAAATTCAATTCGAATTTTAATAAGTCTTAACGATCCAAATATTTTTAAAAGAATTTTTAAATTTTTTTCATGTTATTTTAAATTAATTTTCTTTTTAAGATCAAAAAGTAACATTTTTTATGACGTAAGTTGTTCGACATATTTCGATGCAATTAAATTTCAAAAATTCTTAAAAGTTATCGAAAAATTCTTCGAATTAAATGAAATTTATGATTTATTAAATAATTTAAATTTTTATGAGCAAAATATTTTACAAATTTCAATTTTAGCTCAAAATTTTAATAATTTGAAATTTATTTGTTCAGAAATTAAAAAATATTTTTCTACTCAAAATTATCAAATAAGTATGAAAAATTTTCTTTTAAAAACCGATCGTGAAGGTTCAAATTTAATTGACGAAATTGTAAAAAGTAAAAATATTGAAAATTATAAAATTTTGTGGGAAATTCTTTTTGACATTTTTGATGATAAAAATGATTTAAAAGATTTTATTTTATCAAAAAATCATGGAAAAATGTTAGTAATTCATGAACTTATGATGATTAATTATAATTCAGAAATATTTGAATTTAATTTAAATATTTTAATGAAAAATTTCAACGAATTGGAAATTTCAGAAATTTCACAAAAAAATGGTTTTTTGGGTTTTAATTTAAAACAAATTGAATTAAATTCTTCAAATGCTAACGAAACTGAAAATTTGTTAAATGAAAATTCTGAAAATTTAAAACCACGAAGATTTTCCATTAAAAATTATTTTCTTCGAATTATTCAAAATTTTTATTTTTCTGTTCAATTTAAATTTAATTTTAATGCTAAAATATTATTTGCACTTTTATATTTATTAATTTTTTGTGCAATAATGTTTGAAAGTGATGTTGGATTAGGTTTATCTTTCGCAATAACATTAATATCTACAGTAATTTTATTCTTTACAGTTATTTTTAATCCAAATATTATTTCTATGCTTGTTTTAAATCTTTGGAATTGGAAAACATATTTTAGATTTATTTTGTTTATTATTCTTGTTTTTTTCATTTTATTTTTAAACATTTTTTTAGCAAGTATTGTTTTTTTTGATACAGTAATTGAAAGACAAGAATTTTTTGATTCTGAAAGTCGAAAAGCTGAAACATTTCGTTTGTTTCTTTTTTTCTTTATCGTTACTGAATTATTTTTACATTTAATTTCTTCTTTGAAGGAAAATTACGTCAGAAAATACAAATTTGTTGCAAAAAAGAAAACAAAAAAAATATTTTTATCAATTTTCATTATTATTATTGTTGTTACTATTTTAATTTGTATTATTAAGTTCCCAGCATTTGGGAATATCTTCGTGGGTATCTTAAAGTTTCTTATAGGCTAGAAGGGAGCGAGAAAGGCTATTAACTAAATTCATCCAGATGAATGAGATGAATAAAATTTTTCGTGCCACTGCGATGCAAATCTACATAAGAATGCATCAAAATTTTGCATCCTAAAATTTTTTAGTGAGAAATTTTTAAAACTTTTCACCATGTTGTTTTCCCCTCGATTTTTTTCTAATCTATTGATACATTGTGAGTCCTAATCCATCGAATTTAAAAAAAATATATATTTTTCCTGAGTGGATAATTTAGCGAAAAAACTGTTTTACTAAGTGGATTATCCATAAATTATCCACATGGAAAGTCCGAATTTTGCATCTTGGCAACATCTTGGAAGATACCAAGCTTGTTTTTTTTGGATTATTCATGTGTATAATTTATGGAAACTTAATAAAACAGTTTTTTTGCTATATCATCCACTTAAGCAAAATAATTCTTTTCAATTCGATGGATTAGGACTCACTATGAACCAGTGTACTAGAAAAAAATTAGTTTTGAGCATCTTTCATTGAAAAACTGATTTTTAGGATTATTTACTTTAGTAAAACCGACTCTAGGGGTTTATATATAAAAGAGAGGTTTTTCTCATAAAATCATAGCAAATTGAAGAATTTAATTGTAATTTTTATTAAAAAAAATAGCTCAAATTATGTTTCAATAAAAATACTTTAACCAGGAATAAAAATTTATAGCAAGAAATTCAAAACTACAAAGACGTAACTTCCATAGTCGAATAAATGAACCAAAATTGATAATGAAGATCCTGAATGTTGATTCTTATTGTCCACTGGATCTTTTGTTGAGGTTCAAATAATTTTACATGAATTTTTTGTAAAAATAATTTTAAATGTGTAATAATGATATAAAAAACACCGATATATAAGTTTTAAAGTCTTTAGGGACGCCTTAGATACTGAACTTTAAAATTTATGAATAAAAATTTAAAAAAAAACGCCAAAAATTATAAAAATACTTAATATAAACGCCGAACTTGAATTAATTTTTACACCTAAGAGTTTTCTTTATTAAATATATTATAACACGACATTTATTAATGCTTAAATACGAATAATTCACATTATTTTATTTTCTTAAAAATTGAATTGAATCTTAAAAAAGATGGAAAAGTTGTTTTTGAACTTATTTAAATATAAAGAATACGTTACATTATGCTATAAATTATAATTATTATTATTATTGTTATAAAAATTAAGAATTATATATTTTTGTATATCTGTAAAAAAATAATAAAAATTGAATTTTATTTTAACCTAATAATCATGTAATTTTTAACTTACTTTAAAAAATAATTTTTATGTAAAAACATTTCAGCTTCCGTATTTTGTCCTCGCATATCCAATTGCTATAAACTCCAAAAAAATTTTTCAGCACAATTTTCGAGAAATGAATCATTTTTTTCAGATTAAGTGCTTAGTGCTGTCAAGCTCAATTATTCAATTATTAAATCATTCATCACATACGTGTCCACATGAATCACACACAAATACATTAAAATTCATCAATTTAAAGTCAAAAAAGATGAAGACGACAAATTTGTTGTTGTTGATTTCATTTTTCATGTTTTTTGTTACTTTTCAGCTTCATTTACAGTCTTGGAATGATCGTAAGATTCTCACAAATTAAGATTGACTTGCAAATTTTCTTTATAAATTGGAATTGATTTGATTTTTAAATTTTTTGATTTTTTTTTTGAATTTTTCGAATTTTTTTCAAATTATTTAAAATTTTAAAATTGCTAAAAATTTGTTTAAATAATAAAAAACGCATTTTGTGTGAAAAATTAAAAGCTGATTTAAATTAAAAGTTTAAATTCAATTTTAAGACTGCAAAATACATTTGCCACCAGCAAATCGATGAACTAAAGCTAATAAAACAAATTCAAGCTTTCTACGATGTTTAAATCAAAAGACTAGCTTTTCCACCCGAACGATCAAAAAAGTTTATGATTGAGCTTCCATTTTGAATGATCTTATGATGTATATGACTAAAAAGCTTAAATTGCACCATCTATGGACAGCTTTCGAGATTTATTGTTGTTTTTGGAATTTTCTAACAAATTAAAACAAAAATCCTAAAAAATATAAGAAAAAAAAAATTTAAAGCCTTCAAAGATTCAACAAAAATTATTCAAAATTCGGCAGTTAAATTCCAAAATTTTAAAAAATTATTAATTTCAAATATAAATAACGTTTTTTTATTCAAATTATCAAAATTTGTATTGCGGATAACATTAAAAAAAATCTTAAATGTATGCAAATTTTGTTTGTGTTAAATCTCAAAAAAAAAGATTCAATCAAGATTTTTAAATTTCAAATTAAAAGTGGAAAAAACAATTCAAAAATTAACAAAAAACATTTCAAACTAAACACAAAGTGCCAAAAAACATTAAACAAATAAAATAAAGTAAAAATTTGTTGAAATTTTGATCATTTTTGACATTAAAGATCAAAGCTGAATTTGAGAATATTTTGTGAGATTGTGTGCATGAATCATTCCGGTTGTATTTACGCAGAGAAAAAAAAACTAATTTTAGACAAATTGCCAAAAAAAATTGTTATAAATTTCAAAAAATGGCGCAAAATATTTTAAATTGTGAAAATTTAATAAAAATAAATGAAAAGTTTTTAATGAAATTAAAAAATGGCAAAAATCTCAATAAAATTGATAAAAATTCATGTAAAGTGATTGAGTTCTCATGTGAGTGGAATTTTGAGGATATTTTGACTAAAATTGATGAATTAAAAGCCACAAATTTTCCACATTTATTTATATTCATCATTAATGTTAATAATAATTTAGAATTATGTGAAATAAAAGTGCAAGAAAAATTATTAAAATTTAGTGAAATTCGTCCATTAATTCTTCAACTAACAATAAATGATGAAAAATTATCAAAAATATTTTATAAAAATGAAAATTCAAATCAGTTTCATGACATTAATCAAAGTGAAAATAAATTTGAGGAAATAACAAATTTTGAATCATTTTTGTGGCTATTTTTAAATAACAAATTATCAAATTTTGAAAATCAAATCAAAAATCTTAAATCGCAATTTATTTTAAGATTTTTAACAATTTTAAACTTAAATGATGAATTTTATGAACAAATGATCCTCGAAGTAGCTAAAAATGGAACTAAAGATGAATTTTTGGCAATTCTTGATGCTCCATTTGATGATTCCGATGGATTCTTTAACAACAACAACCAAAAAAAATTAACTGCCATTATTTCCATCAACACACCAACACAAACACAAAAAAGCTCAGAATCTACGACAATCTTGTTGACAGCTATAAAAAATAAAAATACAGACGTAATTGATTATTTACTTGATGACTTCAATTATTGCATTCAGGAACTTCCATTTGATCATCAAATTAAAGCATCGACAACAGCATTTGAGACGCAACAATTTGATGTCCTTTGTGACTTGATAGATTTCGCAGACTTTCCATTTCCTGATGAGTTCCAGTCAAAGGTATTTGAACATGAAAGACTTGATGGAATTGTCGAAGAACGAATGGAATTTGAAGCTGCAATTAAGAATGACAATATTGATGATGTCAAAAAATTCATCGAAAGGAATCAAGGCCTAAATATAGCTTATAATATTAGCAATAACTCAGCATTAATGGTGGCTGGACAATCCAAAATGTTTAAAATTTTCAACTACCTTAAATTAGGAGGCTTTACCACAACAAATCCTAATGAAAAAAATGATGTCGCAAAGTTTGTAAAAAGACAAATGAAGCAAAATGTTGAAGAAGCAATTCCGGATGATCAACAGTCTATAAATTTGCTGTGCAATCGATCAAAAATTCATAATAAAAAAATTACAAAAGAAGTGGAAAAAGAATACAGAAGAAATATTCGAAATTGGTACGAGGACATCAACAAGATCAAAAATGGACCGGAATTTTTAAATGTTGCAGCTTCGTGTGGAAAATTAAAAATTATTTTTGATTTTGACAATACGACGGTGAGTTTTAATTTTATTAAAACTATTAAAAATTTTATTAAAATTATTCACTAAATTTATTAAAATTATTTCATGCAAAAATTCAAATTTTAAAATTTAACGGAAATTTTTTACTCGCTTTGATTTGATTAAGATTTTTTTTGGAACAATACAACTTTTCAAATCGAGGACCAGCTGTATTTAAGAATTGATCACGTTTCGTGGGGTTTTTACACTATTTGAAAAAATACTCTTGAGTTAAACAGAATTTTTCATGACACATTAACTGCATTCAGAGTTGTAAAAAGTTTTGAAAAATTCAAGAAAATTTAGAAAATGTAAAAAATATAAAAAATTTAAAAAAATTAAAAAATTTAAAAAATATAAAAAATTTAAAAAAATTAAAAAATTTAAAAAATATAAAAATTTTAAAAAATTTAAAAAATTTTTAAAATTTAAAAAAATTTAAAAAATTTTAAAAAATTTTAAAAAATTTAAAAAATTTTAAAAAATTTTAAAAAATTTTTTAAATTTTCTAAATTTTTTAAAACTTTTTAAAATTTTTTAAAATTTTTTAAAATTTTTTAAAATTTTTTAAATTTTCTAAATTTTTCAAAATTTTTTAAAATTTTTTAAAATTTTTTAAAATTTTTTAAAATTTTTTAAAATTATAACAGGTTTGATAATTGATTTCAAAGGCAATATTTTGTTTAAGCTCTAAAAGATTTAATTACTGGCTGAGAGCCAATGTTCATAGATCAAAAGATTTCTATCATTAGTGACTTCAACAAAGCATAAAATTTGAATTCCAACTCTTAAACCTGAGGAAATTATGAGTAAAACAGCAAATAGACAAGCAAAAGCATTGCTTTAATCTACGTTTTTTTACTCATATATATCCTCAGGTTTAAGAGCTAGATTTTAATTTTTATGTTTTGTTGTTGTAACTGGTAATACAAAACTTTTGATACATGCCCGAGCGACAAAAATCTTATTTTGACTTGATGGCGATTTGATGTTGCCTATATAGTGTAATAAATACAATCACAAGGGTACAATGTGGCAAATGGTGCCGTCAAGGCGTGTTGATGTTGCCATTTGTCACATGGAAGCCTTGCAAGTGTGTTTATAATACTAAAGAGGCAACATCAGATGGCCATCACGTCAACATAAGATTTTTGTTGCTCGGGATGAACATTTGCCCTCAACCCATAATTAAGAGTTTTAGAGTTTGAAAAAAGCATTGCTTTTGAAATCAAATGTATCAACCCTGTCCTATAGTTTAAAAATATTAGGGTATTTTTATTGGGGAAAATTTTACGATTAAATATATACATCTAAGTATAACAGGAATACAGTGGTGTAGTGAACCCTTACTCGTTAAACAATCATCAGCTGGACATCGCAATAATGAAACTATGGATCTTACAGATCTGTAAAGTTATGATGATGATGATGATGAAGTATAAAATGAGTTTTATTTCATTGATTTTTTTTTCTAAGCTTGAATATTGCGATTTCTTTGGTTACTTTGATATTGATGATGATGATTAGTTCTTATTGATCCATACTGAATCGTAGGGTGTTTGCAAAACGGTTAAACAGATTTCTGTCCCGGGCTATTACTTCTACTTCGGAGAGCTTCTTTTGTTGTTGTTCAGCCTCCTTCTCTACGGTCGTACATACATACATACAATGCTGGCTTTACAGATCAATTGTAATCCATAGCCTCCCTTAGTTGGTTTCTTAAAATGACTCTGTCACTGGCTACTCTCTGCCAATTACCAATACCAAATGCATTGCCATCTCTATCAATAGCTTCCTTCCAGGAATTCTTTGGCCGTCCGCGCAATCTCTTTCCATCTACAAAATGAGACTTAAAGACTTTATTAATTGGAGCTTCTTCAGGTCTCCTGATGACATGACCAGCCCAACGCAGTCTGTTGACCTTGATACGCTTCACGATATCAGCTTCCTTGAATAACTGATAAAGTTCAGCGTTGCTTCTGCTCTTAAAAAGGTCTCCTTCCTTTTTTGGTCCTAATATGGCTCTCAGTACCTTTCTCTCAAAGACGCCAATTGCATTCTCATCATTCGCAGTCATATTCCATGGCTCAGAGCCATACATCACTCAGGTCTTATTAGTGTCTTATACATTTCCAACTTGGCTCGTCTTGAGATTCTTTTGGAAGTAAGCAGATGTCTAATCGAGAAGTATGCACGTTGACCAGCCAAAATCCTTCGCTTAATCTCCAATGTGGTGTTATAATTGTTACTGATGATAGATTCAAGATAAACAAATTCGTTGACTACCTCAAATCTCTTATCATCAATTGACAAGTGCGTGCCTACAAGACTCTTAGTCCTCTCCGATTCAGCAACCATAAGGACAGTCCAGGCACGTCGATCTTATATCTGCTGAGTTCTTTATTGACTTGTGCCAGTTTTCCCTTTTGAAAGAGGATCCTGACATTCCATTGACCAATCGTAGCCCATTGTCGTTTGCGTTGGTTCGTCGTTATTAATCCAGTTCTATTTGCATCTCATTGCTTTCTTTGTACAAAATTGAATTAACCGTCCCTAGCCTGATTGTGGGGCTGCCACCCTTCAGGCAGGTTGTTTGGATCAGAGTTAATACCTAGCATGTGACTTTAAAAAGGTTTGCTTAGGCGTTGGCAACTTGAAATCAAAAGCGCATACCTTTGCCTTTGTCAAAGGCAGAAAAAATTGCCTTTGCCTTTGATGTGCCTTGCAAAGGCAAAACTTTGCTTAGATTAAAGGCAGTGCCTGAGTAAAGGCACCTTTGTATCAACTCTGGTTTGGATAGGCTTTTAATCTATCCTTTTAAGTGCTCATCCTGACACAGAGCTCGGTCGCCAGCGGTGTGTTTAGCGATATCAGGGAATACCACGAGAAAGTATACACTTGACATTTGGTCAACTTCGGAGTCAGACTTCGTGCATCCTTGCACTTTTTGAGCTTATCTCATAGCTAGCTTTGCACTTATGTTGCTATGCTATGAGCGATGTTTAATTGGCCTGAATAAAATACTTGTGAGCCTCAGCATTGCACATCCATTGCTTCGCTTATTGTGCAACCTCAATAAGCACGCTACATCAGGGGCGTAGCCAGGAATTTTTTTGAGGGGGGTTTTTGCTACTTTTCGACGTTTTTTTTTTTGTTCGGATCTGAAAAATTCAATAATATCTAGTATAAACTTCGCGAAAATAGGGGGGTTTTGACCCCCAAAACCCCCCCTGGCTACGCCCCTGCGCTACACATTTTATTTAATTAATTTTTTTTTTTATCTTTCTTAAAGTTTTTTTTACTGTGCGTTTGAATTAAAATTGCTTGCGCCTACCTTTTTTAAAGATATATGCTATGCTAGGTATCATCTCTGCTAGGCAGAGTTGATACCTAGCATGTGCCTTTAAAAAGGATTGCCTAGGCGTAGGCAATTTGAAATGAAAGACAAAACTTTGCTTAGATTAAAGGCAGTTCCAAAACTCAGACACCTTTGTATCAACCCTGCTGCTAGGTTATACTCTAGAAACCTGCACCAGCTCAGAGCTTCTTATGTTCCATATTCCACACCTTTATACATTCTCTTATCTTTAAAACTTTCAAGTCTTTAGTAAAGTTAATTATTCCCATTTTAAAGGTTGAAAATGCAAGTCTATCAAGTCCATCAGCCTTAGGTTCAATGTATCCAACATCAAAATGGATTTTTATTGGTGCCAAATTAATCGATGAAGACGGCAAACAGCGTATGCAGCAAATAAAAGGAGTTTTAGCTCACGAGTTGTGTCATTATGTCATGAAACTAGTTTATCAGAACCATGAGAGTCCATTTTATAAGCATAAAGATGATATGAAAGAAAAGTACGGAAAAATAGTACAAAAAATTGACAAATGGTCGAAAAAAGATTCAAATTGTGATGCTGAAGATGACAAGTGCAATGGAACAATTTCATCAGTTTTTCTTGACTACAATTCTGAAAGTTTTAATGCAGAGTTGATCGTCAGAATTGTTCAAATTTTAACAGAATTTGCAGACAACGAAGAAGTTTTAAAAATTCTTCAAAATGAATATAAAATTTTATTTGATTTTTGGTACAATGACGTCATTCCTGATTTACAAAATTATCTGCAAAGAAATGACGAAGTTATAAGATTAAATGGAACTTTTGAGGTTCTTAATGACATCACAAAATCATTATTTGAAATTAAACAACAAAAGAATGTCGAAATTGAGGGAATAATGAAGGACAAGCTGTGTATTGTACAAACTAATGTCCCAAAGTTATTGTTGATTAATATTCATAATTATTTAAAAGAAAAATGTGAAAATTTGATTGATTCACAAAATATTTTCGTTAATTCAAAAAAACTTAAAAAACACCAAAATTTGAATGATTTTAATGAAATTTGCAGTCAAAATGAAAATTTAAGAATAATTTTTGATTTTTCGGATAAAATTCCATCAAATATTGAAAAAATTCAGCAAAATAATGAACATAATTTTTATATTTATGTAGTTTCAAATCAAGATCAATCAGAAGAATTAAAAAAATTATTAAATCATGAAATTAAAATTTGCAATTACAATTTTAATGATTTAACATTAAAAACACAAAATTTAATTCTCAAAACTTTAATAAATTTTCAAAATAATTCACAAATTTTGTTAGAACAATTATTGACACCTAATGTCAATAAATCAAGTCCAAATGAAGCAATTATAATTGACATAGAAGAAGTAAAAGAAGAATTAAGTCAATTTTTTGATGATCAAATGTTAAATAAATTAATAAAAAATCATAAAATAACATTAAATACATTTAAAGATGAAGAAGATTTTAATTTAATTTTTAAAAAACGAGATTTTAATGCCAAAAAAAACGTTACAAATCAACAAAAAATTCCAAAAAATATTCAAAATTTGTATTTAAAATGTTTTAAAATTATTCAAGAAGATGAAATTATTCAAATACAAAAAATAAGTCAAGAAGAATTATTTGAAAATAATAAAAATAATAAATACATTCTAATCTCAGACATGGCTGGAAATGGCAAAAGTTGGGCAATGAAAAATTTTTCAAAAATTTTATCCGAACAAAATCCAACAAATTGGATTAGTTATGTTGATCTTAAGCAATTTATTGATGAATTTAAAGCAGAACAAGAACAAAATGAGACAAAATTTTCATCATTTATGATTGAAAAAATATTAAAATTAGAAGAAAATTTTGATAAAAAAATCTTTCAAAAACTTTATAATGAAGGCAAAATTTGTGTACTTTTTGATGGATTTGATGAAATTGCACCTGATACAGCTGCATTTGTATGTAAATTGGCAAAATCATTTGAACAAAATGGCGGAAATCAGTTGTGGATTGCAACACGTAATTATTTTGAAGTAAATTTAAAAGAAGAATTAAATTTAGATGTTGCATATGGACTTGATGAGATGACATTAATGGATGGTGTTGATTTAATATCAAAAAGTTGGGTTTTAATGGATCAAAAAATAATTCCAAAAACAATAAATGATTTTAATGAATGTATTAAAAAATCATTAAAATATGAAAATTATCGTAAAAAAGCTCATAAAATTATTGAAAATGCTTTAGTGTCGCATAATAATTCAGTTGGTTTACCACAATTATTTAAAATGATTATTGATGGATTTAAAGATGAAAATAATGTTGATGATATGCAAGGTGCTAAAATTTATGATAAATTTATGGATAATTTTTATGATCGATGGTCAAATCGTAAAGGAAAAATTCGTAAAAATGCAAATGTAAAAATTCAAAAAGATGGCGATAATTTTTTTAAATTTCATAAAATTCATGCATTTTTAAGTTTTTATCCAGAATTGGGAAAAATTTTATTTGGTAATTATGATGCAAGTGCATGGAAAGATGTTGAAATTAATGCATGTGGATTAATGGTTAAAAAAAATGGAAAATATATTTTTATTCATGAAACTTTTCGTGAATATTTTATTGCAGATGAAATTGCAAAATTATTAATTAAAAAAAATTTAAGTTGGGAAATTTTAAATTGTTTAAAAAAAATTTTATCACAAGATAAATTTAAAATTGTTCGAATGTTTATTTTTGATATTTTAGCTGTAAATTATTTACAAGAATTTAAATTAAAACTTAATGAAATTATTTTTAATTATAATCACATTTTTAGTGAAATTCTTGCTGGAAATAATGAAAATTTAGTTAATTTAGCAATTGAAACATTAAAAAATGAAAATCGTAGAAAAACTAAAAATTTTTTGTATGAAAATATTGAAAAAATTATAAAAAATGCTCAAAATTCAAAAATGTTTGAAAAATTTGAAAATTTTTTATTTAATTTTTTCAAAAATCAAAAAGAATTGAAAAATTTTTTAAGTCAAAAAAGAGTTTTAAATAATTTTTCTAAATCAAATCTTGAAATTGAAATTTTTGATAATTTTATATCAAAAACTGAAAGAATTATTGGAAAAAATTCAATTCGAATTTTAATAAGTCTTAACGATCCAAATATTTTTAAAAGAATTTTTAAATTTTTTTCATGTTATTTTAAATTAATTTACTTTTTAAGATCAAAAAGTAACATTTTTTATGACGTAAGTTGTTCGACAAATTTCGATGCAATTAAATTTCAAAAATTCTTAAAAGTTATCGAAAAATTCTTCGAATCAAATGAAATTTATGATTTATTAAATCATTTAAATTTTTATGAGCAAAATATTTTACAAATTTCAATTTTAGCTCAAAATTTTAATAATTTGAAATTTGTTTGTTCAGAAATTAAAAAATATTTTTCTACTCAAAATTATCAAATAGGTATGAAAAATTTTCTTTTAAAAACCGATCGTGAAGGTTCAAATTTAATTGACGAAATTGTAAAAAGTAAAAATATTGAAAATTATAAAATTTTGTGGGAAATTCTTTTTGACATTTTTGATGATAAAAATGATTTAAAAGATTTTATTTTATCAAAAAATCATGGAAAAATGTTAGTAATTCATGAACTTATGATGATTAATTATAATTCAGAAATATTTGAATTTAATTTAAATATTTTAATGAAAAATTTCAATGAATCGCAAATTTCAGAAATTTCACAAAAAAATGGTTTTTTGGGTTTTAATTTAAAACAAATTGAATTAAATTCTTCAAATGCTAACGAAACTGATAATTTGTTAAATGAAAATTCTGAAAATTTAAAACCACGAAGATTTTCGATCAAAAATTATTTTGTTCGAATTATTCAAAAATTTTTTTTTTCTGTTCAATTTAAATTTAATTTTAATGCTAAAATATTATTTGCGC
Organism: Chironomus striatipennis; assembly: GCA_026123125.1. Lineage (NCBI taxonomy): Eukaryota > Metazoa > Arthropoda > Insecta > Diptera > Chironomidae > Chironomus > Chironomus striatipennis. The sequence continues at coordinate 3,569,393 of CM047391.1, read as the reverse complement.
TTTTATGTTCATTACTTTTTTGTGCATTAGTGTTTGAAAATAGAATTGGATTAGTTTTTTCTTTCGCAGTAACATTAGTACCTTCAATAATTTTATTCTTTACAGTTATTTTTAATCCAAATATTATTTCTATGCTTGTTTTAAATCTTTGGAATTGGAAAACATATTTTAGATTTATTTTGTTTATTTTTCTTGCTTTCTTTATTTGTTTTTTTATATTTGTCTTTTTTGTAAGTTTTGTTTTTCTTGTAGAAATTGAAAGACAAAAATTTTTTATTTCTGAACGTGATAAAGCTGCAGCATTTCGTTTCTTTCTTTTTTTCTTTATCGTTATTGAATTATTTTTACATTTAATTTCTTCTTTGAAGGAAAATTACGTCAGAAAATACAAATTTGTTGCAAAAAAGAAAACAAAAAAGATATTTTTATCAATTTTCATTGTTATTATTGTTGTTACTATTTTAATTTGTATTTTTAAGTTCCCAGCATTAGGGAATATCTTAGGGGGTATCATAATGTTTCTTATAGACTAGAAGGGAGCGAGAAAGGCTATTAACTAAGTTCATCCGTATTAATGAAATGAATAGTTTAAATGAACTAGATGAATAAAATTTTTCAGTGTCACTGCGATGCGAAAAATTGAAGAAAATTTAAACAACGGTTTTTTGAAATTCAAATTTTATCAAAATCTTCAATAACTTATAGAGTAAAATTTATAAAGAACTAGGGGCCGGTTTTACTAAAGGAGATAATCCTTAAAAATCACTTTTTCAATGCAAGAAGCTCAAAACTAATTTTTTTCTAATTCATTGATACACAGTGAGTTCTAATCCATCGAATTTTAAAAAAATAATTTTGCTTAAGTAGTTGATATAGCAAAAAAACTGTTTTACTAAGTATATTATCCATAAATTATCCACATGGATAATCCAAAAATACAAGCTTGGTACCTCCCAAGATGCGAAATTCGGACTATCCATGTAGATAATCTATAGATAATCCACTTAGTAAAACAGTTTTTAGCGCATTTTTGGAAACTTTTTTAAAAAAAGTTTTTTTCTAACATCTCTGAACAAATACGTTACGTGCGAAATTTGAATTTGTTCTAAAATAAAACCCATTAGTACACCTTATTTTAGTACAAGTTGTCCGTTAAATTTTTAAGAAACAAATCAAGATTTATATACTTTCTACTTGTTTTAATTAGCTTAAATTGTTTTTATATCAAATTTTAAGGCTGAAATTATGGAAAAATCAATATTATAATAAATAAAAGTTTAGGAAAAATACTTAATTTTGCAAAAAAAAAATTTCTCTTGGTCGGATTATATGTAAAAAAAGGTTTGAATTTTTGATTTTTTTCAAAAATTGAGGGCCTTTTAACTAAAAATTAACGGACAAAACAGCTGTTCAGAGATGCTAGCTTTTTTTTTCAAAAAGGAAGCTCAATCATACACTTTGTTCGGCTGGCTGCAAAAAATTATCTTTTGATCTAGACATCGTAGAGAGTTCCGGTTAGTTTTAATAGCTTTCTTATATCGAGTTATTGAGAAGAAATGCAATTTGCAGCCTTAAAATTGAGTTTAAATACTTTAATTAATCAATTTTTAATTTTTTCATAAAAAAAACACGTGGGTGCGTTCAGAAATTTGAAAAATAACGGTAAAAAATAATGGATGTGTTCAGAAATTTAAATTTTTCACTAACGGAAAATTTTAAATTTAAAAAAAACCGTTAAATCGTAAATCTAATTTTTGCATTGAACATTTTGAAAATCGATTTTAAAGGAGTTTTGATCTTTAATTTTAAACTTTTATTTATAGTAATGTAATATAATTAAAAAATAGTAATAGAGTTTCAAAACTCGATAGTCTTTTCTATTAAATCATTTGTTAATTGCTGCGGTAAAAATGCGCTGAAGTCCCTCGATATAAAACACGAGGACTTTTGTAATTTTTTTGCTATATCATCCACTTAAGCAAAATAATTCTTTTCAATTCGATGGATTAGAACTCACTATGAACCAGTGTACTAGAAGAAAATTAGTTTTGAGCATCTTTCATTGAAAAACTGATTTTTAGGATTATTTACTTTAGTAAAACCGACTCTAGGAGTTTATATATAAAAAAGGAGTTTTTCTCATAAAATCATAGCAAATTGAAGAATTTAATTGTTTTTTTATTAAAAAAATAGCTCAAATTATGTTTCAATAAAAATACTTTAACCAGGAATAAAAATTTATAGCAAGAAATTCAAAACTACAAAGACGTAACTTCCATAGTTGAATAAATGAACCAAAATTGATAGTGAAGATCCTGAATATTGATTTTTATTGTCCACTGGATCTTTTGTTGAGGTTTTAATAATTTTACATGAATTTTTTGTAAAAATAATTTTAAATGTGTAATAATGATATAAAAAACACCGATATATAAATTTTAAAGTCTTTAGGGACGCCTTAGATACTGAACTTTAAAATTTATGAATAAAAATTTAAAAAAACGCCAAAAATTATAAAAATACTTAATATAAACGCCAAACTTGAATTAATTTATACGCCTAAGAGTTTTCTTTATTAAATATATTATAACACGACATTTATTAATGCTTAAATACGAATAATTCACATTATTTTATTTTCTTAAAAATTGAATTGAATCTTAAAAAAGATGGAAAAGTTGTTTTTGAACTTATTTAAATATAAAGAATACGTTACATTATGCTATAAATTATAATCATTATTATTATTGTTATAAAATTAAGAATTATATATTTTTGTATATCTGTAAAAAAATAATAAAAATTGAATTTTATTTTAACCTAATAATCATTTAATTTTTAGCTTATTTTAAAAAAATAATTTTTATGTAAAAACATTTCAGATTTCGCATTTTGTCCTCGCATATCCAATTGCTATAAACTCCAAAAAAATTTTTCAGCATAATTTTCGAGAAATGAATCGTTTTTTTTTCAGATTAAGTGCTTAGTGCTGTCAAGCTCAATTATTCAATTATTAAATCATTCATCACATACGTGACCACATGAATCACACACAAATACATTAAAATTCATCAATTTAAAGTCAAAAAAAGAAGGCAAGTTTGTCGTTGTTGATTTCATTTTTCATGTTTTTTGATACTTTTCAGCTACATTTACAGTCTCGGAATGATCGTAAGATTCTCACAAAGTAACGTTGACTTGCAAATTTTCTTTATAAATTCTAATTGATTTGATTTTTAAATTTTTTGATTTTTTTTTTGATTTTTTTTTTTAATTTTTCGAATATTTTGAAATTTTTTAAATTTTTTTCTTGTATTTTTTTTTAAAAAAATGTTTTAAAATTTTTAAATTTTGGATTTTCTAAATTCTTTTGAGATTTTTTTTTAAATTTTTTGAAGATTTTGAACTTTTTAAAAAAAAAAAATTAAAGTTTTAAAATCACTAAAAATATTATTCAAATCTGATGTGAGCAATTCAAACATTGTGACCGTTACAGTTTCCAAACAAAAGTGCAAAAATGTCAATTTTGTCAAATTTTTTGGAGATTTTGAACTTTTTTTTTTTTTAAAAAAAAATTTAAAATTTTAAAATCACTAAAAATATTATTCAAATCTGATGTGAGCAATTCAAACATTGTGACCGTTACAGTTTCCAAACAAAAGTGCAAAAATGTCAATTTTGTCTGTCTGCCATGCTAAATTCGAAGTTAAATACCCCTTTTTCGAAAATTCGAAAAAATTTAAACTCAAATTAAATCATTATCATGTGGAATTTATCAAAGAATGAGATTAAATCCATGATTTAAGACTATAAAAATGTCATATAAATAATAAAACTCCAAAAATCTTATGAAAATTAAGAAATAGCGTAACGTATTTTTTTTTTTGAATTTTCAATTTCTGAACATTCATAATTGAATACCCCTAGGCTTTCGATAAGTCTGTCGAACATGAATTGCGCACATCAGATTCGAATAATAAAAAACGCATTTTGTGTGAAAAAATTAAAAGCTGATTTAATTTGAAAGTTTAAATTCAATTTTAAGCCTCTTAAATACATTTGCCGCCAGCAACTCGATGAACTGAAGCTAATAAAACAATTTTAAGCTTTCTACGATGTTTAAATCAAAAGATTAGCTTTTCCACCCGAACGATCAAAAAAGTTTATGATTGAGCTTCCATTTTGAATGATCTAATGATGTATATGACTAAAAAGCTTAAATTGCGCCATCTATGGACAGCTTTTAAGATTTATTCTCGTTTTGAAATTTTCTGACAAATTAAAACAAAAATACTAAAAAATATAAAAAAAAAAAAAATTAAAAGCCTTCAAAGATCTAACAAAAATTATTCAAAATTCGGCAGTTAAATGACTAAATTTTAAAAAATTATTAATTTTCAAATATAAATAACGTTTTTTATTCAAATTAAAAAAATTTGTAATGCGGATAACATTAAAAAATTCTTAAATGTATGCAAATTTTGTTTGTGTTAAATCTCAAAAAAAAAAAAGATTCAATCAAGATTTTAAATTTCAAATTAAAAATGGAAAAAACAATTCAAAAATTAACAAAAAACATTTCAAACTAAACACAAAGTGCCAAAAAACATTAAACAAATAAAATAAAGTAAAAATTTGTTGAAATTTTGATCATTTTTGACATTAAAGATCAAAGCTGAATTTGAGAATATTTTGTGAGATTGTGTGCATGAATCATTCCGGTTGTATTTACGCAGAGAAAAAAAAAAAACGAATTTTAGTAAAAATTGCCAAAAAAAAAATTGTTATAAATTTCAAAAAATGGCGCAAAATATTTTAAATTGTGAAAATTTAATAAAAATAAATGAAAATTTTTTAATAAAATTAAAAAATGGCAAAAATGTCAATAAAATTGATAAAAATTCATGTAAAGTGATTGAGTTCTCATGTGAGTGGAATTTTGAGGATATTTTGACTAAAATTGATGAATTAAAAGCCACAAATTTTCCACATTTATTTATATTCATCATTAATGTTAATAATAATTTAGAATTATGTGAAATAAAAGTGCAAGAAAAATTATTAAAATTTAGTGAAATTCGTCCATTAATTCTTCAACTCACAATAAATGATGAAAAATTATCAAAAATATTTTATAAAAATGAAAATTCAAATCAGTTTCATGACATTAATCAAAGTGAAAATAAATTTGAGGAAATAACAAATTTTGAATCATTTTTGTGGCTATTTTTAAACAACAAATTATCAAATTTCGAAAATCAAATCAAAAATCTTAAATCGCAATTTATTTTAAGATTTTTAACAATTTTAAACTTAAATGATGAATTTTATGAACAAATGATCCTCGAAGTAGCTAAAAATGGAACTAAAGATGAGTTTTTGGCAATTCTTGATGCTCCATTTGATGATTCCGATGGATTCTTTAACAGCAACAACCAAAAAAAATTAACTGCCGTAATTTCCATCAACACACCAACACAAACACAAAAAAGCTCAGAATCTACGACAATCTTGTTGACAGCTATAAAAAATAAAAATACAGACGTAATCAATTATTTACTTGATGACTTCAATTATTGCATTCAGGAACTTCCATTTGATCATCAAATTAAAGCATCGACAACAGCATTTGAGACGCAACAATTTGATGTCCTTTGTGACTTGATAGATTTCGCAGACTTTCCATTTCCTGATGAGTTCCAGTCAAAGGTATTTGAACATGAAAGACTTGATGGAATTGTCGAAGAACGAATGGAATTAGAAGCTGCAATTAAGAATGACAATATTGATGATGTCAAAAAATTCATCGAAAGGAATCAAGGCCTAAATATAGTTTATAATATTAGCAACAACTCAGCATTAATGGTGGCTGGACAATCCAAAATGTTTAAAATTTTCAACTACCTTAAATTAGAAGGCTTTACCACAACAAATCCTAATGAAAAAAATGATGTCGCAAAGTTTGTAAAAAGACAAATGAAGCAAAATGTTGAAGAAGCAATTCCGGATGATCAACAGTCTATAAATTTGCTGTGCAATCGATCAAAAATTCATAATAAAAAAATTACAAAAGAAGTGGAAAAAGAATACAGAAGAAATATTCGAAATTGGTACGAGGACATCAACAAGATCAAAAATGGACCGGAATTTTTAAATGTTGCAGCTTCGTGTGGCAAATTAAAAATTATTTTTGATTTTGACAATACGACGGTGAGTTTTAATTTTTATGTATGATAAATACAGCGGGCCTTCGATTTGAATAACTTCGATTTAAATTCTTAAAATTATTTCATGCAAAAATTCAAATTTTTAAATTTAACGGAAATTTTTCATTCGTTTTGATTTGAATAAGATTTTTCTGGAACAATACAACTTTTCAAATCGAGGACCAGCTGTATTTAAGAATTGATCACGTTTCGTGGGGTTTTTACACTATTTGAAAAAATACTCTTGAGTTAAACAGAATTTTTCATGACACATTAACTGCATTCAGAGTTGTAAAAAGTTTTGAAAAATTCAAGAAAATTTAGAAAATGTAAAAAATATAAAAAATATAAAAAATTTAAAAAAATTAAAAAATTTAAAAAATATAAAAAATTTAAAAAAATTAAAAAATTTAAAAAACATAAAAATTTTAAAAAATTTAAAAAATTTTTAAAATTTAAAAAAATTTAAAAAATTTTAAAAAATTTTAAAAAATTTTTTAAATTTTCTAAATTTTTTAAAACTTTTTAAAATTTTTTAAAATTTTTTAAAATTTTTTAAATTTTCTAAATTTTTCAAAATTTTTTAAAATTTTTTAAAATTTTTTAAAATTATAACAGGGTTGATAATTGATTTCAAAGGCAATATTTTGTTTAAGCTCTAAAAGATTTAATTACTGGCTGAGAGCCAATGTTCATAGATCAAAAGATTTCTATCATTAGTGACTTCAACAAAGCATAAAATTTGAATTCCAACTCTTAAACCTGAGGAAATTATGAGTAAAACAGCAAATTGACAAGCAAAAGCATTGCCTTAATCTACGTTTTTTTACTCATATATGAGCTCGTCCAAATGAAAATGCCTTACGGCAATTTTTTGGTTTTTAAGCCATTTCTCTGACCTATCTTCACCATATATCATGTTTTATACCTTGTTGGAAAGCAAAATATAGCAGCTATCAGATACATTGAAAATTATTTTGTAAAATTTACACTGTCACCTACCAGAGCAGCTCAAATGATGGGAAAACATGCAATTTTCAACATTAGATTTTTACCACTTGCTTAGGTAAAAAAAATTTATTTTTTCATTAATTATTTACTACTAAATAGAAACTAAAACCCGCTTCTTACAGAATGTTTTTTTGATGCATTGTTTATTAGAAAAACTAATTTGAAAATGACATATTTTCAGTATTTTTTATTTTTTCCTTTTTGCATAATTACATATTTTGACTTTTTCTCATCAATGTCTTAATGATATTTAACATATTGGGTATCATTGGAAAGCTAAAGATAGCAGCTACTAGATACATTAAAAGATTTTTTGTGAAACTTACACAGTGACCCACCAGAGCAGCTCAAATGAAGGGTAAATAAGCAATTTTTAACACATGATTTTCAACACGTGGTTAGCTGAAATAAATTTGTTCTTTCACTAATTATTTACTACTTAATATGAACTAAAACTAACTTTTTACAGAATTTCTTTTCAATGCGTTGTTTATTAGAAAAATTAATTTGAAAATCTCGATTTTTTCAATTTTTTCTTAAAAAAATTTTTTCTGTGATCTAAAAATTTGATTTTCAAGCAGTTTTCACGTAAAATTTGTGTACCAAATAAAACATTAAGACTCAAGAACACCATTACTAATCAAAAAACCTTCTTAAAAAGCAGTTTTTGAAATTACAAAAAAATTCGTACTAAAAAATGAAAAAATCGTGATTTTCAAATTAATTTTTCTAATAAACAATGCATCAAAAAAACATTCTGTAAGAAGCGGGTTTTAGTTTCTATTTAGTAGTAAATAATTAGTGAAAAAATAAATTTATTTTACCTAAGCAAGTGGTAAAAATCTAATGTTGAAAATTGCATGTTTTCCCATCATTTGAGCTGCTCTGGTGGGTGACAGTGTAAATTTTACAAAATAATTTTTAATGTATCTGATAGCTGCTATATTTAGCTTTCCAACAAGGTATAAAACATGATATATGGTGAAGATAGGTCAGAGAAATGGCTTAAAAACCAAAAAATTGCCATAAGGCATTTTCATTTGGACGAGCTCATATATCCTCAGGTTTAAGAGCTAGATTTTAATTTTTATGTTTTGTTGTTGTAACTGGTAATACAAAACTTTTGATACATGCCCGAGCAACAAAAATCTTATTTTGACTTAATGGCGATTTGATGTTGCCTATATAGTGTAATAAATACAATCACAAGGGTACAATGTGGCAAATGGTGCCGTCAAGGCGTGTTGATGTTGCCATTTGTCACATGGAAGCCTTGCAAGTGTGTTTATAATACTAAAGAGGCAACATCAGATGGCCATCACGTCAACATAAGATTTTTGTTGCTCGGGATGAACATTTGCCCTCAACCCATAATTAACGGCCTATTTCACTAAGATTGATAATCCTATCCAAAGATTATCCTTTTTTTCGGTTAGAGGATAATCCACAAAATTTTTTCACGTTTAAAATTTCATGAAGAATTGGAAAAAGTTATTTGTAAAGAAAAATTTAAGGATTGATGGATTTCACTAAAAAAAGATAATCCATGGATAGGGATTATCCAGAGATTATCCAGTGGATTATCCGAAAATGAAAAACTTGGGGGAGACCAAGTTTCACATTTTCGATTTTCAGTGTGGATAATCCACTGGATAATCTCTGGATCATCCTTATCCATGGATAATCTTTTTTAGTGAAATCCATCAATCCTTAAAAATTTTTTACAAATAACTTTTTCCAATTTTTCATGAAATTTTAAACGTGAAAAAATTTTGTGGATTATCCTCGGATCGAAAAAAAGGATAATCTTCGGATAGGATTATCCATCTTAGTGAAATAAGCCGTAAGAGTTTTAGAGCTTGAAAAAAGCATTGCTTTTGAAATCAAATGTATCAACCCTGTCCTATAGTTTAAAAGTATTAGGGTATTTTTATTGGGGAAAATTTTACGATCAAATATATACATCTAAGTATAACAGGAATACAGTGGTGTAGTGAACCCTTACTCGTTAAACAATCATCAGCTGGACATCGCAATAATGAAACTATGGATCTTACAGATCTGTAAAGTTATGATGATGATGATGAAGTATAAAATGAGTTTTATTTCATTGATTTTTTTTTCTAAGCTTGAATATTGCGATTTCTTTGGTTACTTTGATATTGATGATGATGATTAGTTCTTATTGATCCATACTGAATCGTAGGGTGTTTGCAAAACGGTTAAACAGATTTCTGTCCCGGGCTATTACTTCTACTTCTGAGAGCTTCTTTTGTTGTTGTTCAGCCTCCTTCTCTACGGTCGTACATACATACATACAATGCTGGCTTTACAGATCAATTGTGATCCATAGCCTCCCTTAGTTGGTTTCTTAAAATGACTCTGTCACTGGCTACTATCTTCCAATTCCCAATACCAAATGCAATGCCATCTCTATCAACAGCTTCCTTCCAGGAATTCTTTGGCCGTCCGCGCAATCTCTTTCCATCTACAAAATGAGACTTAAAGACTTTATTAATTGGAGCTTCTTCAGGTCTCCTGATGACATGACCAGCCCAACGCAGTCTGTTGACCTTGATTCGCTTCACGATATCAGCTTCCTTTAATAACTGCTAATTTTCAGCGTTGCTCCTGCTCTTAAAAAAGTCTCCTTCCTTTTTTGATCCTAATATGGCTCTCAGTACCTTTCTCTCAAAGACGCCAATTGCATTCTCATCATTCACAGTCATATTCCATGACTCAGAGCCATACATCACTACAGGTCTTATAAGTGTCTTATACATTTCCAACTTGGCTCGTCTTGAGATTCTTTTGGAAGTAAGCAGATGTCTAATCGAGAAGTATGCACGTTGACCAGCCAAAATCCTTCGCTTAATCTCCAATGTAGTGTCATAATTGTTACTGATGATAGATCCAAGATAAACAAATTCATTAACTACCTCAAACATCTTATCGCCAATTGACAAGTGCGTGCCTACAAGACTCTTAGTCCTCTCCGATGCAGCAACCATAAGGACAGTCCAGGCACGTCGATCTTATATCTGCTGAGTTCTTTATTGACTTATGCCAGTTTTACTTTTTGAAAGATGGTCCTGACATTCCATTGACCAATCGTAGTTCATTGTCGTTTGCGTTGGGTTGTCGTTATTAATCCAGTCCTATTTGGATCTGGTTGCTTTCTTTGTACAAATTGAATTTCGAAATGGTTGGTTGTAAACCTTTCCATCCCTAGCCTGATTGTGGTACTGCCATCCTTCAGTCAGGTTGTTTGGATCAGAGTTGATACCTAGCATGTGGCTTTTAAAAGGATTGCACGCTTAGGCAACTTGAAATCAAAGGCGCATACCTTTGCCTTTGTCAAAGGCAGAAAAAATTGCCTTTGCCTTTGATGTGCCTTGCAAAGACAAAACTTTACTTAGATTAAAGGCAGTGCCTGAGCAAAGGCACCTTTGTATCAACTTTTGTTTGGATAGGCTTTAAATCTATCCTTTTAAGTGCTTATCCCGACACAGAGCTCGGTCGCCAGCGGTGTATTTAGCGATATCAGGGAATACCACGGGAAGTATACACCTGACATTTGGTCAACTTCGGAGTCAGACTTCGTGCATCCTTGCACTTTTTGAACTTATCTCAAAGCTAGCTTTGCACTTATGTTGCTATGCTATGAGCGATGTTTAATTGGCCTGAATAAAATACTTGTGAGCCTCAGCATTGCACATCCATTGCTTCGCTTACTGTGCAACCTCAATAAGCACGCTACATCAGGGGCGTAGCCAGGAATTTTTTTGAGGGGGGTTTTTTGCTACTTTTCGACGTTTTTTTTTTTTTGTTTGGTTCGGATCTGAAAAACTCAATAATATCTAGTATAAACTTTGCGAAAATAGGAGGGTATTGACCCCAAAACCCTTGCTTGCGCCTACCTTTTTTAAAGATATATGCTATGCTAGGTATCATCTCTGCTAGGCAGAATTCTCCGCTAGGCAGAGTTAAAACCTAGCATGTGCCTTTAAAAAGGTATGCCTAGACGTAGGCAACTTGAAATGAAAGGCAAAACTTTGCTTAGATTAAAGGCAGTTCCAAAACTCAGACACCTTTGTATCAACCCTGTTGCTAGGTTATACTCTAGAAACCTGCACCAGCACAGAGCTTCTTATGTTCCACATTCCACACCTTTATACATTCTCTTATCTTTAAAACTTTCAAGTCTTTAGTAAAGTTAATTATTCCCATTTTAAAGGTTGAAAATGCAAGTCTATCTGGTCCATCAGCCTTAGGTTCAATGTATCCAACATCAAAATGGATTTTTATTGGTGCCAAATTAATCGATGAAGACGGCAAACAGCGTATGCAGCAAATTAAAGGAGTTTTAGCTCACGAGTTGTGTCATTATGTCATGAAACTAGTTTATCAGAACCATGAGAGTCCATTTTATAAGCATAAAGATGATATGAAAGAAAAGTACGAAAAAATAGTTGAAAAAATTGACAAATGGTCGAAAAAAGATTCAAATTGTGATGCTGAAGATGACAAGTGTAATGGAACAATTTCATCAGTTTTTCTTAGCTACGATTCTGAAAGTTTTAATGCAGAGTTGATCGTCAGAATTGTTCAAATTTTAACAGAATTTGCAGACAACGAAGAAGTCTTAAAAATTCTTCAAAATAAATATAAAATTTTATTTGATTTTTGGTACAATGACGTCATTCCTGATTTACAAAATTATCTACAAAGAAATGACGAAGTTATAAGATTAAATGGAACTTTTGAGGTTCTTAATGACGTCACTAAATCATTATTTGAAATTAAACAACAAAAGAATGTCGAAATTGAAGGAATAATGAAGGACAAGCTGTGTATTGTACAAACTAATATCCCAAAGTTATTGTTGATTAATATTCATAATTATTTAAAAGAAAAATGTGAAAATTTGATCGATTCACAAAATATTTTCGTTAATTCAAAAAAACTTAAAAAACAGCAAAATTTGAATGATTTTAATGAAATTTGCAATCATAATGAAAATTTAAGAATAATTTTTGATTTTTCGGATAAAATTCCATCAAATATTGAAAAAATTCAGCAAAATAATGAACATAATTTTTATATTTATGTAGTTTCAAATCAAGATCAATCAGAAGAATTAAAAAAATTATTAAATCATGAAATTAAAATTTGCAATTACAATTTTAATGATTTAACATTAAAAACACAAAATTTAATTCTCAAAACTTTAATAAATTTTCAAAATAATTCACAAATTTTGTTAGAACAATTATTGACACCTAATGTTAATAAATCAAGTCCAAATGAAGCAATTATAATTGACATAGAGGAAGTAAAAGAAGAATTAAGTCAATTTTTTGATGATCAAATGTTAAATAAATTAATAAAAAATCATAAAATAACATTAAATACATTTAAAGATGAAGAAGATTTTAATTTAATTTTTAAAAAACGAGATTTTAATGCCAAAAAAAACGTTACAAATCAACAAAAAATTCCAAAAAATATTCAAAATTTGTATTTAAAATGTTTTAAAATTATTCAAGAAGATGAAATTATTCAAATACAAAAAATAAGTCAAGAAGAATTATTTGAAAATAATAAAAATAATAAATACATTCTAATCTCAGACATGGCTGGAAATGGCAAAAGTTGGGCAATGAAAAATTTTTCAAAAATTTTATCCGAACAAAATCCAACAAATTGGATTAGTTATGTTGATCTTAAGCAATTTATTGATGAATTTAAAGCAGAACAAGAACAAAATGAGACAGAATTTTCATCATTTATGATTGAAAAAATATTAAAATTAGAAGAAAATTTTGATAAAAAAATCTTTCAAAAACTTTATAATGAAGGCAAAGTTTGTGTACTTTTTGATGGATTTGATGAAATTGCACCTGATACAGCTGCATTTGTATGTAAATTGGCAAAATCATTTGAACAAAATGGCGGAAATCAGTTGTGGATTGCAACACGTAATTATTTTGAAGTAAATTTAAAAGAAGAATTAAATTTAGATGTTGCATATGGACTTGATGAGATGACATTAATGGATGGTGTTGATTTAATATCAAAAAGTTGGGTTTTAATGGATCAAAAAATAATTCCAAAAACAATAAATGATTTTAATGAATGTATTAAAAAATCATTAAAATATGAAAATTATCGTAAAAAAGCTCATAAAATTATTGAAAATGCTTTAGTGTCGCATAATAATTCAGTTGGTTTACCACAATTATTTAAAATGATTATTGATGGATTTAAAGATGAAAATAATGTTGATGATATGCAAGGTGCTAAAATTTATGATAAATTTATGGATAATTTTTATGATCGATGGTCAAATCGTAAAGGAAAAATTCGTAAAAATGCAAATGTAAAAATTCAAAAAGATGGCGATAATTTTTTTAAATTTCATAAAATTCATGCATTTTTAAGTTTTTATCCAGAATTGGGAAAAATTTTATTTGGTAATTATGATGCAAGTGCATGGAAAGATGTTGAAATTAATGCATGTGGATTAATGGTTAAAAAAAATGGAAAATATATTTTTATTCATGAAACTTTTCGTGAATATTTTATTGCAGATGAAGTTGCAAAATTATTAATTAAAAAAAATTTAAGTTGGGAAATTTTAAATTGTTTAAAAAAAATTTTATCACAAGATAAATTTAAAATTGTTCGAATGTTTATTTTTGATATTTTAGCTGTAAATTATTTACAAGAATTTAAATTAAAACTTAATGAAATTATTTTTAATTATAATCACATTTTTAGTGAAATTCTTGCTGGAAATAATGAAAATTTAGTTAATTTAGCAATTGAAACATTAAAAAATGAAAATCGTAGAAAAACTAAAAATTTTTTGTATGAAAATATTGAAAAAATTATAAAAAATGCTCAAAATTCAAAAATGTTTGAAAAATTTGAAAATTTTTTATTTAATTTTTTCAAAAATCAAAAAGAATTGAAAAATTTTTTAAGTCAAAAAAGAGTTTTAAATAATTTTTCTAAATCAAATCTTGATATTGAAATTTTTGATAATTTTATATCAAAAACTGAAAGAATTATTGGAAAAAATTCAATTCGAATTTTAATAAGTCTTAACGATCCAAATATTTTTAAAAGAATTTTTAAATTTTTTTCATGTTATTTTAAATTAATTTTCTTTTTAAGATCAAAAAGTAACATTTTTTATGACGTAAGTTGTTCGACAAATTTCGATGCAATTAAATTTCAAAAATTCTTAAAAGTTATCGAAAAATTCTTCGAATTAAATGAAATTTATGATTTATTAAATAATTTAAATTTTTATGAGCAAAATATTTTACAAATATCAATTTTAGCTCAAAATTTTAATAATTTGAAATTTGTTTGTTCAGAAATTAAAAAATATTTTTCTACTCAAAATTATCAAATAAGTATGAAAAATTTTCTTTTAAAATGCGATCGTGAAGGTTCAAATTTAATTGACGAAATTGTAAAAAGTAAAAATATTGAAAATTATAAAATTTTGTGGGAAATTCTTTTTGACATTTTTGATGATAAAAATGATTTAAAAGATTTTATTTTATCAAAAAATCATGGAAAAATGTTAGTAATTCATGAACTTATGATGATTAATTATAATTTAGAAATATTTGAATTTAATTTAAATATTTTAATGAAAAATTTCAACGAATCGCAAATTTCAGAAATTTCACAAAAAAATGGTTTTTTGGGTTTTAATTTAAAACAAATTGAATTAAATTCTTCAAATGCTAACGAAACTGATAATTTGTTAAATGAAAATTCTGAAAATTTAAAACCACGAAGATTTTCCATTAAAAATTATTTTCTTCGAATTATTCAAAATTTTTATTTTTCTGTTCAATTTAAATTTAAATTTAATTTTGATGCTAAAATATTATTTGCACTTTTATATTTATTAATTTTTTGTGCATTAATGTTTGAAAATAGAATTGGATTAGGTTTATCTTTCGCAGTAACATTAGTACCTACAATAATTTTATTCTTTACAGTTATTTTTAATTCAAATATAATTTCTATGCTTGTTTTAAATCTTTGGAATTGGAAAACATATTTTAGATTTATTTTGTTTATTATTTTTGCTTTCTTCATTTGTCTTTTTATAATTTTCTTTTTAGCAATTAAAACAGTAATTGAAAGAAAAAAAATTTTTTATTCTGAACGTGATAAAGCTGAAACATTTCGTTTGTTTCTTTTTTTCTTTATCGTTATTGAATTATTTTTACATTTAATTTCTTCTTTGAAGGAAAATTACGTCAGAAAATACAAATTTGTTGCAAAAAAGAAAACAAAAAAGATATTTTTATCAATTTTCATTATTATTATTATTGTTACTATTTTAATTTGTATTTTTAAAATCCCAGCATTTGGGAATATCATAAGGGGTATTATAGATTTTTTTACATTTTAGAATTGAAACGAAGAAGAAAAACAGAGAAATGAGTTAACAAGTCGAATTTACATACAGCATGAACGAAAAATCAAGGCAGTGACATTAAATTCATCCGGATGAATGAGAAAAAAAACGAAAATGAAAGTTTTTTGAAATTTAAATTTTATCAAAATCTTCATTTTTTTTCTAATGATTTTCAATGATTGTAGTGCATACGACCGACCGAAATTTCGGCCGAATTTTTTATTTCGACCGATATTTCGGATCGTTTTTCTTAAAAATTCTTTTTCTTTTTATATACCCAGAATTTGATATTTCCAGTAAATTCGTTAAATAATGATCTCGCTAATTAACAATTAACATATAAAGTTCAAAGTCTTAACAATTTAATGCAATTAACCGAATGATCAAAGCCTATCAAGGTTTATGATTAGGGGCCGTTCACAAAGTACGTTCGCATTTTAGGGGGGAGGGGGGGTTCGAAAAATTGTAACCATTTGTAACAAGGGGGGGGGGGGGGTATTTGAAAATGTAACGTTCTATCAGCAATAATAATTTTGTAGTATTCAAATAAAAAATTTAATGTAAAATTTAGGTTTTGTAATATTTTGATCATGTGAATTTAGTTTTCATACATACGTTAAAGAAAGTTAGTTAGTATTTTTTTCAATAGATATCTTCTTATAAAGTTTGTATTGGATTTAAAAAAATTATGTAGTTAAAAAAAATTAAAAAAATTTTATACCAACATTTTTTATAAAATGAAAAAAAAATTTGAACGTTCAGGGGGGGGGGGGGGGTTGACAATTTTTAACCATGCGTAACAAGGGGGGAGGGGGGGGTCTAAAAAGTCATTTTTTTGCGTAACGTACTTTATGAACGGCCCCTTAGAACTATTCGTTAAAAATCGTTTTGAAAAATATACACTGAAAATAAATTAACTTGACATTCTGACAGAAATAAAATATATGGCAAAAAATTCTGGTTATATAAAAAGAAAAAGAATTTTTAAGAAAAACGTCCCGAAATATCGGCCGAAATAAAAAATTCGGCCGAAAATTTGGTCGGTCGTATGCATTATGCCCGTTTTCAATCACCTATAGAGTAAAATTTATAAAGAACTAGGGGCCGCTTTTACTAAACTGGATAATCCTAAAAATCACTTTTCAATGCAAAGTGCTTAAAAATAAATTTTTTCTAATTCATTGATTCATAGTGAATCCATTAAAATTGAAAAAAAAAATTATTTTGCTTAATTATATAATATAGTGGCAAAAATGTTTTACTAAGTAGATTATCCATAAATTACTATGAGTTTATATATAAAAAGGGGATTTTTCTCAAAAAATCCTAGCAATTTGAAGAATTTAGTTGTATTTTTTTTTTTTATTTTAAAAAAATAGCTCAAATTATGGTTTTATAAAAATACTTTAACTAAAAATAAAAATTATAATCATTATTATTATTATTATTATTATTATTATTATTATTATTATTATTATTATTATTATTATTATTGTTATAAAAATTAGTAATTATATATTTTTGTATATCTGTAAAAAAATAATAAAAATTGAATTTTATTTTAACCTAATAATCATGTAATTTTTAGCTTATTTTAAAAAATAATTTTTATGTAAAAACATTTCAGATTCCGCATTTTGTCCTCGCATATCCAATTGCTATAAACTCCAAAAAAATTTTTCAGCACAATTTTCGAGAAATGAACCAATTTTTTCAGATTAAGTGCTTAGTGCTGTCAAGCTCAATTATTCAATTATTAAATCATTCATCACATACGTGTCCACATGAATCACACACAAATACATTAAAATTCATCAATTTAAAGTCAAAAAAAGATGAAGACGACAAATTTGTTGTTGTTGATTTCATTTTTCATATTTTTTGTTACTTTTCAGCTACATTTACAGTCTTGGTATGATCGTAAGATTCTCACAAAATAACGTTGACTCTAATAACTCTCAATAACAATATTTTCCGTTATTTCGTACAAAAATTTGAATTTGAATGTTTTGCGAGTACGAAAAAATCACACTAACACAAAAGCAGAGAAAGTTTTATTTTTGTTAATTTAGAATTAAATTATTTAATTTTTATTTTCCTAATATTTTATTCTAGTAGCTTGAATCAAGCTGCATTAGTTCAATAGTTTTAAAATTTGTAAAAAGGTCCAAAATTAAGTAAAAAACATAACTTAATTCTGATTGGTCGATTTTGTAAACATTACAAATACATCTAAATACACACACAACTATAATAAATTAATTCTTAATTTCTTCAATTTGACATAAATTTCTGATTGTTGGTACATTCCTAATAGCCTTATAAATTAAGAAAATCAGTTTTCTATGAAAATATTCATTCTGAAAGTTAGTTAACAATTTAGAAATTCCGAAATTGTCGAATTTCTTTAATAAAAATTAACGGACACTCTGTACTAAAATAAGGAATACTAAAAATTCCTTATTTAAATTTTGTACTAAAATAAGGAAAACCGTTATGTATTGAGAGCTATTAGCGTTGACTTGCAAATTTTCTTTATAAATTGTAATTGATTTGATTTTTAAATTTTTTGATTTTTTTTTGATTTTTTTTAATTTTTCGAATTTTTTGAAATTTTTTAAATTTTTTTCTTGTATTTTTTTTTAAAAAAATGTTTTAAAATTTTTAAATTTTGGATTTTCTAAATTCTTTTGAGATTTTTTTTTAAAATTTTTGAGAATTTTTTTAAACTTTTTGAGATTTTTTTTTTTTAATTTTTTAAACTATTTGAAATTTTTTAAAAATCTTAAATTAACTAAAAATTTGTTTAAATAATAAAAAACGCATTTTGTGTGAAAAAATTAAAAGCTGATTTAATTTGAAAGTTTAAATTCAATTTTAAGACTGCAAAATACATTTGCCGCTAGCAAATCGATGAACTAAAGCTAATAAAACAAATTTAAGCTTTCTACGATGTTTAAATCAAAAGACTAACTTTTCCACCCGAACGATCAAAAAAGTTTATGATTGAACTTCCATTTTGAATGATCTTATGACTAAAAAGCTTAAGTAGCGCCATCTATGGACAACTTTTAAGATTTATTCTCGTTTTGAAATTTTCTGACAAATTAAAACAAAATTACTAAAAAAATGTAAGAAAAAAACGAGGGGAAAACAACATGGTGAGAAAAAATTTGGTGAGAAATTGTGAAAAAATTGTCACCGATTTCTCACCGCGGTGAAAAATTTTTTCACCGATTTCTCACCGCGGTGAAAAATTTCTCACCGATTTCTCACCGAATTCTCACCAATATTTTTCTCACCAAATTTTAAAATTCAATGCTAAAAAATTTTTTGAATTAGAAATCTCTAAATTTTTCGAGGAACTTTTCATCTCAACTAAGAAAATCGATGTGAAAAATCGCATTTCCGTGGTATTTTTCATCTCAACTAAGGAAATCAAGGCGAAAAATGGCTTTTCCGAGGGGTTTTTCATCCCAAATAAGAAAATCAAGGCGAAAAATGGCTTTTCCGAGGGGTTTTTCATCCCAACTAAGAAAATAAAGGCGAAAAATGACTTTTCTGAGGGTTTTTTCATCCCAAATAAGAAAATCAAGTCGAAAAATGACTTTTCTGAGGGTTTTTTCATCCCAAATAAGAAAATCAAGGCGAAAAATGGCTTTTCCGAGGGGTTTTTCATCCCAAATAAGAAAATCAAGTCGAAAAATGGCTTTTCCGAGGGGTTTTTCATCCCAAATAAGAAAATCAAGGCGAAAAATGGCTTTTCCGAGGGGTTTTTCATCCCAATTAAGAAAATCAAGACGAAAGATGGCTTTTTCGAGGGGTTTTTCATCCCAATTAAGAAAATCAAGACGAAAGATGGCTTTTTCGAGGAGTTTTTCACCTCAAATAAAAAAATTAATAAGAAAATCGCTTTTCTGAAGAGTTTTTCATCTCAAATGAGAAGAGTTTGAGTCGAATTCTATAAGTGAGAAATTTTTCTCCGATTTTTCACCGCGGTGAAAAAATTTCTCACCGATTTCTCACCAATGGTGAAAAATTTTTCACCGCGGTGAGAAATCGGTGAGAAATTGATTATTTTTTTCTCACCATGTTGTTTTCCCCTCGGAAAAAAATTTAAAATAATTTTAAAAGCTTCAACTTTAAATCTTGCAATTTATTTCAATAAATTTTGTGTTCCTGTCTATCGATGGCCGCATACAAATGTTTTATTTCAAAATTCCGCCATGCCATCAAAATTATTAGCTACTCAACAATTATATGCAATTGTAAAATTAAAAAAAATTACAAAAGTCCTCGTTTATATCGAGGGACTTCAGCGCATTTTTGACGCAGCGATTAGCAATTGATTAAATAGAAAAGAATGTCGAGTTTTAAAACTCTATTGCTGTTTCTTTAATCATAATGCATTTCAATAATAAGTTTAAAACTAATGATCAAAATTCCTTTAAAATTGATTTTTATAATGTTCAATGCAAAAAATAACTTTACGATTTAACGGTTTTTTGAAATTTAAAATTTTCCATCAGCGAAAAATTTAAATTTCTGAACACATCCATTATTTTTCAAATTTCTAAACGCACTTATATTTGTTTTGTATGAAAAAATTAAATGTTAATTAATTAAGGTGTATAAAAGAAAAAAAATTTAATCCGAAATAACGGTCAAAAAAATTTCAAATTTTTTAACGGTTAGAAAAAATTCAAATTTCTCATCAGCATAGCTTTGCCCTGCATTGTTTACATATTTTTTTTTGAAATATAAAATCGATGAATTAAGCTATTTAATGAGTGTTTTTTGACTTTTCAATATAAATATCGGGAATAAAAACATTCAATGAAGCTATTAAAATAATTCCGAGTTTGCTACGAAGTCTAGATCAAGAGATAATTGGGACCCGAACGACCGAACGACCGAACGACCGAACGACCGATCAAAGTGCATGATTGAGCTTCCTTTTTGAAAACAAGTTTTCAAAAATGCGCTAAAAAAATTAAAATAATTTTCTAGATAATTTGCATGATTTTTCAAAAATAAAAATAATTCAGTATTTTTTTTAATTTTATTTTGAAAATTTAATTCATGCAATTAAAAAATATCAATTCAGTCTTTATTAAGACGTGAAAAATGAAAAGTTTAGAAATTTTTATAATTTTATTTTTCATCATAAAATCTTCATCAGGCAAGAATAAAGAAAATTACAATTTTGGCACACGATACACAGACATAAAATGTACATCCGACAATGTCACAATCATCCTCAACTATTGCTACCTTAAAGCCTACTCAAGGCGACTCGTAACAGCAAATATTGGAGCTTTATTGCCAAATCCAATTTCAAAGCCACTTTTTATAAAATTAATTTATTCTTATCGCTACGGAAATGTTTATCGAGAAGCTATGAAATCACCGAAAATTGACTGGTGTGAATTTATGGATGGTGCATCACAAAATATTTTCGTAACAAGCTTAATGAATGAGTTGAAGAATTCAATAAGTAATTTTTTTCATAAATGTCCATATGTTGGGATGATTGATGTCAAAAATATCTCATCGGAGCATGAAAAGTCATCAGCAATATTGTGGGAGGGTCAATATAGAATTGAATTAATTGTGACAGTTAAAAATGATAAAGAAGTTTTTCATATGACGCTTGGATTTCAGATTAAGTCTAATTTGAAAGGATCATTTGGGTAATGAATTTTTGGTGGGGAGGTTGGGGGCGTTTGGATGGTATGGTGATGGGATTAAAATATTAGAAAATTATTTAAAAAAAATCCAGGTCTGGGTTTTTAGGGATGGTCAATCGATGTGCCGCAGCATAAGATGAAAAAACTATCAAGAAATACTACGAATCATTCAATATTCGGCCGAATTTTTAGCAAATGTTTTTCGCCAAATTCGGCAGATTTTTCGGCAGAATTCGGTCAAATTTTCCTGAATTTCCGACAGAAATTTTTTTCCGGTAGAATTTCCCTCCCAAAATTCCGGCAGAAATTTCTTCCGAATTTTTGGTCGATTTCTCCCGAAATTTTCGCCGAAATTTCTGCTAAATTTTGATTTTTTTGGCAGAATTCTGCCGAATTTTTCTGAATTTCCGGCAGAATTTTTTTTCCGAATTTTTAGCAGAAATTTATTTCCAAATTTCTGGCAGAAATTTTTTCCGAATTTCCGGCAGAAATTTTTTCCGAATTTCCTGCAGAAATTTTTTCCGAATTTTCGGCAGAAATTTTTTCCGAATTTCCGCCAGAAATTTCTGCTGAATTTTCGCCAGAAATTTCTTCCGAATTTCCAGCAGAAATTTCTTCCGAATTTTCAGCCGAGATCTCCTGAAATTTTTGCCAGATTTTCTTATATTCATAAAATCTTTCCAAAAATTATCAAATATTTTCCTTTTGCACAAAATTCAAGAATATCAACTGATTTTGAAAAAAAAAAATATATTTATATTTGCAGACATTTTTCTTTCTACAAAAAAAGGGAAAACTATTTTAAATTGAATAAAATTCCAAACTTTCTGCTTCTCTTATTTAATTTAACATTTATATATCTTGGAAAAAAAATTACAGATAAAATAAAAATTCGACAAAAAATTCTGCCGATTTCGGCTGAAAATCCGGATGAAAATTTGGAATGATTTTCCAAAAAAATAGTAGGTATTTTTGTCAAAAATTAGGCCGAATGCTGCAGAAAATCTAACCGAATTCGGCTGAAAATCCGGATAAAAAATTGGATTAATTTTCCAAAAAAATTTAACAGCCGAATTATTTTTGCCGAAAATTTGGCCGAATTCTGCAGAAAATCTAACCGAATTCGGCTGAAAATCCGGATTAAAATAATTTTTCAAAAATTTAGCCGAATTCTGTAAAAAATTCCGTCGGTTCAAAAAGCTACAATCACGAATCATGTTTATTGTACAATTTTGAGCCATGGCAAAAAAAAAACACAAAATAAGCAAAAAATTCAACATTTATTTGTAAATTAAAAAATTATTTTATTATTTTAATAAATTACAGATTTTTACACTAATTTATCAAATTTCAGACTTTGAATCAAAACTCTTTAGGGGGCCGTTCACTTCTGATGTCCGATTTTTAAGGGGAGGAGGAATTCAAGTTTTTGATGGACGTCATGCGTGAACGGCTCAAAATCATCAAATTCTCAAAATTTCATCCCTCAACTTCCAAAAGCATTTTGATTCATCACAAATCCATCAATTATATTCGCACATGATTGCAATTTATCCAAACAATTAAAGCACACATGTTGCGGATGTCCATCATTAAATTGAATGACTGAGGCAGGCATAAGTTTAAAGCATTCAGTTTCAGTCGACAGTTCACCATTCTCATTAAAAATTGGTAACAATTCACACTCTGGCTTCGTACAAAGTCGACAGACGAGAATAATTTCCTCAATATATTCAATGTCCGTTGGATATTCGTCAATTCTTTGAATCTCAATTTCCGCCTCTAAAATTTCATTGCTAAGAATTTCAACTTTTTGTAATTTTTCATTAAATTTTCGCTTTGATGTTTTTGTCAATTTTCGATCGCAAATTCGCTGTTTTGGAATTTTCATAAATTTTTCGGCATTTTTAACGACAACTTGGACATTTTGTTGGAGATTATTTTCAAATTTGGATGGAAGTGGGACGAAATTTTGGGAACGGTTGAGGGTGAGGAAGGATTTGTCTTCGATTTCGGGATTGGCAAAGTCATTTTGGGTGAAGTGGTCGCTGCATAAATAATATTTGATGAGTGTGTCGATTTTCTTTTCGGCTAGATCATCACGGCCGGCTAGGCGGGCCCATTCTCGAGCGCTGGAAGGATTGAAATGGTTTTTAGTGAGTTTTGTGGATTTTTAGGAGCTTTTGATAAATTTTTGGAGTTTTTTGAAGAATTTTTGTCAATTTTTAAGAATTTTTAGCAATTTTTGAAGAATTTTTGCCAATTTTTGAGAATTTTCGCCAATTTTTGTCAATTTTTGAATAATTTTTGGCAATTTTTGAGGATTTTTTGGCAATTTTTGAGAATTTTCGGCAATTTTTTGAAGAATTTTTGAGAATTTTTGGCAATTTTTGAGGATTTTTTGGCAATTTTTTGAAAAATTTTTGGCAATTTTTGAGAATTTTTGGCAATTTTTCATCATTTTTGGCAATTTTTGTGAAATTTTTTCAATTTTTGAGAATTTTTGGCAATTTTTCATCATTTTTGGCAATTTTTTTGAAGAATTTTTGGCAATTTTTGAGGATTTTTTGGCAATTTTTTGAAGAATTTTTGGCAATTTTTGAGAATTTTCGGCAATTTTTTGAAGAATTTTTGGCAATTTTTGAGAATTTTCGGCAATTTTTTGAAGAATTTTTGGCAATTTTTGAGAATTTTCGGCAATTTTTTGAAGAATTTTTGAGAATTTTTGATAAATTTTGAGACTTTTTGGCAATTTTTGGCATTTTTGAAGAATTTTTGAAAAATTTTTGCCAATTTTTGAGAATTTTCGCCAATTTTTGTGAAATTTTGGCAATTTTTGAGAATTTTTGGCAATTTTTGGCAATTTTTGGCAATTTTTGAATAATTTTTGGCAATTTTTCATCATTTTTGACAATTTTTGTAGAATTTTTGGCAACTTTTAAAGAATTCTTGTGAAATTTTCGAGAAATTTTGGCAACTTTTGTAAATTTTCGGCAGTTTTTGTTCAGTTTTTTTTTTTTTAATTTTTCAATTTTTGTAGAATTTTTGAATATTTTTTTTTACAAATTTGATGATTTCACAAAAATTTCAAATTAATTAATCAATTTTTACCATTTTCTAAAACAATTAAAATCAATTCTAAACCCTCAAAAAAATTCAATAAAATTCCCCAAAATCAAGCAAATCTACAATTTAACAATTTCTACTTACACGATCTCATTTTTAGGAAATCCAAAATATCCAATTTTGTGTGTAAATTGTGAATTATAACAGCTTTTGGCACAACATCGCTTAACCATCCTTCAAATTGTAATTAAAAATTGAGATTTTTAAAAAAATTATTTCTTTTACTTTGTTATTGTTTTGATTTTGTTTCGAAAATTGTTCGAAAAGAGCTGAAAGATGCGAAAATGAGGGGAAATGATGCGAAAAGTTTGAAATGTTTTGAGGAAGATGCGGAGCTAGTTGTAACGGTTTTGAGGCACGTGACTGATTAAGCGATGGATTTTATTGGATGATTATTGTAATGAGTTATTGTATTTTTGTAATTTTTTCAGTTTTTGGGCATTTTTATTACAATTAGTTAAGTTAATTTCTTGATTTTCAAGTAAATTTAAATTTTGAGGGTTTTTAATGATTTTTTCTGGAAGTTATATGTTTTTTTATTAAATTTTAAATTTAATTAAATTTTATTAAAATTTATATTTTTTTTACTTTTTTTTTAAATTTATTTTTTTCTACAAAAATTAATTTTTTAAAATTTCAAGTTTGAAAATTTATTTTAAAAAAATAATTTTTACTAATTTTAAAAAAAAAATTATTTTAATTCAAAAATTTACTTTTTAATTCCTTTTTTTCGAAAAATTTTGTTTGTTTTTCTAAAAATTTTGCTTTTTTTCTAAAAATTTTGTTTTTTTTTAAAAAAATTTTGCTTTTTTTTCTAAAAATTTTGTTTTTTTTTCTAAAAATTTTGCTTTTTTTCTAAAAATTTTGTTTTTTTTCTAAAAATTTTGCTTTTTTTCTAAAAATTTTGTTTTTTTTTCCAAAAATTTTACTTTTAAAAAAAAAAAATTGCTTTTTTTCTAAAAATTTTTGCTTTTTTTTCTTAAAATTTTGCTTTTTTCTAAAAATTTTGTTTTTTTTCCACAAATTTTACTTTTTAAAAAAATTTTGCTTTTTTCCTAAAAATTTTTTTTTTTTTTTTCAAAAATTTTACTTTTTTAAAAAAATTTTGCTTTTTCCCAAAAATTTTGCTTTTTTTTGAAAATATTAAAAATTTGATTTTCACTTTAAAAAATTTTGAAAAAAATAAAAAATTTAAGCAAATTTGCACAACCAACTGCCATTCTTCTTATTTAAAGCTTCTTGAAGTTCCTTAACTCGTTCTTTCAACTTTTCATTTTCCTCTTTAAGCAGCCTCAATTTATCATCAAACACGTCACGTCCATCACTCTTAATAAAACTTGTAAACTTCACAACATCCGTCAACATCAAATGTTCAGTCTCTTCACAATCATTTTTAATGTTCCTCAACGACGCCGACACAATTCCACGTAAATAAAAATTTCCATCTTTTTCAATAATTAATCCACTTCCAATGTCACCTCGACATGATCCAATTCCATCTTCATAGCCACTGCAAAATGTTCTTGGACCTAAAAGTGCTTCAAATTCATCAATTTTGTTGCAATTTTGAATTTTTACAACAAAAACTTTTGCAATATTTTCAGAATTTTCAAATCCGACAATTTTTGCTGGAAGATTTTCAAATTTTTCTGCGTCTTCTTCAATCAAGCAAATTGGTTGGATAAAGTCGTTGAATTGAATTTCATCATTTAATTCCAAAACTGCGATGTCAGCGTCGTGAGAATTCCATTCGGAATGGATGTTGATTGATTTAACTGACGCGGATATTCTGTTGGATTCTGGAATGTTTAGGTTGTGTCCGCCTAATAAGACTTTGATGTTGGATGGTTCGTAGATGGATTCTTCGGGATTATTCATTAAACAATGTGCAGCTAGTGGGGAAGGGAAGGAAAATTTTGGTTTTTTTAATTAGTTTTTTTATTTAAATTTGTTTAATTTGACAAAATTTTGATTCGATTATCCGATTGGAATTTATTAATATCCCCAAAAGACACAAATCGGATAATCGAGATGTAATCCAGCCCCAAACCGGCATGAAGCCAACACCACTTCAGCTTAAATTGTATGCCAGCTTGGTGCTGGCCTCACTCCGATCCTCAATTATCCGATCTGTTCCTTTCGGGAAAGGCAATTTATTCATTTAGGGGCCGTTCACAAAGTACGTTACGCAAAAAAATGACTTTTTAGATCCCCCATCCCCCCCTCGTTACACTTTTTGTATAAAAATTCTTTTGTTTTGTTTAATCTGTTACAAAATCTTAGACCCCCCCCCCTCCCCCCTAAAAAGCGAACGTACTAAGTGAAATGTTTACCTTTAAGAATTATTAGAAAATAGTGTTCAAAGTCAAAATGGATTGTGTGCCATTTTCGTTATCAATCATTCATATTATCCTCAAATTTCATAAAACATTTAAACTAACTTTAAATTCATTCAAATCTTGATCCTACCTGTAACAATAGACTTATTTGACACCAAAGTACCTCCACAAATGTATTTTCCTTCCGTTGTTTCCAATCCTGCATTCCTAATTTGAAAAACTTAATTTTTAGCGCATTTTTGAAAACTTGTTTTCAAAAAGGAAGTTCAATCATGCACTTTGATCGGTCGTTCGGTCGTTCGGGTCCCAATTATCTCTTGATCTAGACTTCGTAACAAGCTCGGAATTGTTTTAACAGCTTCATTGAATGTTTTTATTCCCGCCGTTTATATTGAAAAGTCAAAAAACACTCATTAAATAGCTTAATTCATCGATTTTATATTTCAAAAAAAAATATGTAAACAATGCAGGGCAAAGCTATGCTGATGATAAGTTTGAATTTTTTCTAACCGTTAAAAAATTTGAATTTTTTTTTGACCGTTATTTCGGATTGATTTTTTTCTCAGAATTTTATTCTAAGGCGATTCCATGAGTTTTATTAGCTTCGTTTCGTCGACTTATTAGCGGCAAATGTATTTAAAAGTCCTAAATTTGTGTTTAAACACCTTAATTAATTAACATTTAATTTTTTCATACAAAACAAATACAAGTGCGTTTAGAAATTTGAAAAATAATGGATGTGTCCAGAAATTTGAATTTTTCGCTGATGGAAAATTTTGAATTTCAAAAAACCGTTAAATCGTAAAGAAATTATTTGCATTGAACATTATAAAAATCAATTTTAAAGGAATTTTGATCTTTAGTTTTAAACTTATTATTGAAATGCATTATGATTAAAGAAACAGCAATAGAGTTTTAAAATTCGACATTCTTTTCTATTTAATCAATTGCTAATCGCTGCGTCAAAAATGCGCTAAAGTCCCTCGATATAAACGAGGACTTTTGTAATTTTTTTTATTTTTTTTCAGGATTTTTTTTTTCTAATTTTTAATTTTTTTATTAAGTTTAATTTTATTTTTTCAAAATTTTAATTTTTTTTTCAGAATTTTAATTTTTTTCAAAATTTTAATTTTTTTCAAAATTTTAATTTTTTTTCAAAATTTTAATTTTTTTCAAATTTTAAATTTTTTTCAAAATTTTAATTTTTTTCAAAATTTTAATTTTTTTCAAAATTTTAATTTTTTTCAAAAATTTTAATTTTTTTCAAAATTTTAATTTTTTTCAAAATTTTAATTTTTTTCAAAATTTTAATTTTTTTCAAAATTTTAATTTTTTTCAAAATTTTAATTTTTTCAAAATTTTAATTTTTTTTTCAAAATTTTAATTTTTTTCAAAATTTTAATTTTTTTTTTCAAAAATTTAAAATCATTATTCAGCTTTACTTACCAAGGATAAGATCCTTGCTCAATTTCAGTCCCGCCAAGAATTGTTTCCTTTCCAATTTTATGAGTTCCACATTGCAACTCTAAACATGACAAAATAAAATTGTTCTAAAAATCTCAAATTAAAGCTTAATCACAAAAAAACTTACTCGACTCCTTCCTCGGCTTATAATTTTCAAGACATTTCTTCAATTTCTTCCTCAAATCACTTTTATTAGTAATTTTACCTCGAAAGCAAACATTCTGAATTTCCATATCCAAACTCTCAACCGCCAAACTCTCCAGCAACTTTCCATCAATTTCATTAATTTTATTCTGCCTTAAATCAACATTTTTCAGCCTCGAATGAGTCCCGAACGAGTCAGCATGAATGACAGTCAACTCATTCGCCCACAACCACAAATGTTGCAAATTTATCAACGATTTAAAAACATTTTTTGGTAAATTTTCAATTTTATTAAAACTCAGTTCCAAAAATGCCAAATTTTGAAGATTTTCAAACCAAATTGGATTTAAGGATTTAAAGCCGTTACTTCCGAGAAATAAAATTCCGAGTTTTTGTTGGGAATTGAAGATTTTTGGCGGTAAATGGATGAGCTCGTTGGATGTGATTGTTAAACCTTTGAGATTTTTGAGATTGTTGAAAATTTTTTCTGGAAGTTCCTTCAAATTAAGGTTCGATAATTCGACAAAATTCAGCTGCAAATTCTCAGAAAATAAATTTTCCGAAAGTTTCTCAATTTTTCCATTTTTAATGCTCACAAAAGTCAAATTTGAGCATTTTTTGAGGAAATTTTGATCAATAAAGTTGGCGCCAAAAATTTTAACACGTTCGAAGTTCGAAAATCTTTCACAAAATGGCAGTTCGGATGAATTTAAGTGCGAGATTCCGTCAATTGTGAATGCTTTGACATCGGCATCAGTTTTGGCTGTCAGATGAGTTTCTGGGTTGTTGGTGGTTTGGGATGTGATTTCGCAGGTGTAAAGGAGTTGATCGTCGTCGAATTTGTGGTCGGTGAACTTGCAGGTGAATGCGGAGATTGTGGTGAGGTTGAGGATTAAAATTATGCACAAAAGATGAAATTTTGATGACTTTGAAGTCATTTTGATGTTTTTTGGATATTTTAAAACCTTTTTTATGACTTTTTGATGAAGTTTTGAACTAAAATTTAAAAAAATTCCTAAAAAAATATTTTTTCAATTTTGATTTTAAAAAATTTTTGAAAATATTTTTTCAATTTTAATTTTAAAAAATTTTTGAAAATATTTTTTTTTTAAATTAAATTTTATAAATTTTAGTTTTTTAAATTTAAAATTTGAAAAAAAATTAATTTTTTTTTTAATTTTAAAATTTAGAAAAAAAAATAAATTTTATAAAATTTAAAATTTAACAAAAATTTAATTTTTTTTATTTGAAATTTGGAAAAAAACTCAAAATTTATTTTTGAATTGAAGCTTTTTAAAAATCTCAAAAATATTTTTTCAAATTTTTTTTTAAAAGTTCAATTTTTTTTAAAAAAGTTTAAAATTATTTTTTAATTTTAAATTTTAAAAAAATCCGTAAATTATTTTCACTTCTTAAATTTCAAAAATTTCATTATTTTAATTTTTATTTAAAAAATTCCAAAATTTTTCTAAATTTTAAAATATTAAAATTCAAAATTAATTTCTTCAATTTAATTTTTGAAAAAAAAAACCAAATTTTTTTTGAAAATAAATTTGAAAATTTCCACAAAAATGTTTTATTAATTTTTTATTTTGAAAAATATTCACGAAAACTTTAAAATTGTATTTTTTGAAATTAAATTTTTAAAATTCATAAAATTATTATTTTTATTTTTTTAAATTAAAAACAAAAAAACAAAAAAATTCT
Source organism: Chironomus striatipennis (assembly GCA_026123125.1). NCBI lineage: Eukaryota > Metazoa > Arthropoda > Insecta > Diptera > Chironomidae > Chironomus > Chironomus striatipennis. The sequence continues at coordinate 3,539,254 of CM047391.1, read as the reverse complement.
GAAAACCTTTTAGATTACACGAACAAAATCTCAACTTGTCACTTCGAATACAAATCAAAGACTATGAAAAAATAATTTCAACATGAACCTTTTAAACTATAAAAAAAAAAAAAACCTTCAATGTGAGTGCATCGATTCTCTCCTCACAGGTATAAAATGAGAAATAAGAAAATAATGAAAAGAGAATTGTGGAGAATTTAGGAAAATCCAAAAGATCATAAACAAGTTTGAGGTCTAAACTCAGCATTCTCTTGGGTTTTTTCCAATTGATAATGATAGTTTTTATTTATTATTTTGTTTAAGTACATCCGTTGCTGACCAAGGCTCAGTCACTCACTAGAAAATTGTAAAAATTGTACAATTTTTTCCAATTTTTTCAGTTAAAAAATTGTAAAATTGTACAATTTTTTGCAATTTTTAAAATTTTTTAAAAATTGGAAAAAACTGTACAATTTTACAATTTTCTGATGAGTGTCTGAGCCTTGCCGCTGACCATGGGAATCTTCCAAGAATCTTCACACTGAAATATCAAAAAATTCTATAAAACTTTTTTCAATAAATCTTTTTTTTTATATATTTTTTGTACAAAAAAAATCATTTTTTAAAACTTTTATTTCAACATCATTAAGCATCAAAAATTCTACAAACATTTCATTTTTTTCAATTATTTAATTTTTATTAAAAGTTTCTCTGTTTTCGGTTCTTACGACTAGCAGAAAAAAGTTTTAATTTTTCCTGTTTTTTTTTCAAATTACAACAAAATTTTACAGAATTTCATCAACATTTACAATAATTGACTTAATAAATTAGCTACTTAAGAAGCTTAACAAAGTTAAAAAAAAATTTTTGTGCAATTTCACTAAAGCAGTTAATCCGAATTTGAGGATAATCCGAATTTGAGGATAATTTACTTTATCCCGAAAGACACAAATCGGATAATCGAGATGAAATGCGGCAACAAGCCGGAGTGAGGCCGGCAACAAGCCGGAGTGAGGCCAGCACCAAGCTGGCATACAATTTAAGCCGCAGTGTTGCTGGCCTTACTCCGGTTTGGTGCCGGAATTTGTCTCGATTATCCGACTTGTGCCATTCGGATTAGTAAAATCCACCGATTATTTTTTAATTTTTATACAAAATTTCAAGATTTTTTTATTCGGCAAGTTTAAAAATAATAAATTGGAACAAAAAAAGGCAATAATTTGTAAGAAAATTGACGTTTTATACAAACGGGGGGGGGGGGTGTTGAGCTTAGGGGCCGTTCGCTTTTAGGGGGAGGGGGGTCTAAGAATTTGTAACAAATTAAACAAAACAAAAGAATTTTTGTACAAAAAGTATAACAAGGGGGGGGGGAGGGGGTCTAAAAAGTCATTTTTTGCGTAACGTACTTTGTGAACGGCCCATTAGCGTCTTAAGGTTTATCTATTATATAACGCTGAGGTTTAAAATTTTCTGACGAGTGCCTGAACCTTCTGGGCTGAGGTTCAAGGGTATTTCTTAGAGAAAACCCTAAAAACCAGCACCTGGCTAAACTCCAAGTGTAAAATAAGGTCATTGGATGTCCCATAGAAATCAGGAAAATTAATAATTAGTACAAAGGTAATTTTCAAAAAAATTGCTAACAAAAATTTACAATCTAAGTTTTTTCTAAAAATGGATAACTATAATTTTTCAGGTTTTCTTTCAAAGAACATTTTTCCATAGAATTCATTTCTCTTTTTCAATTATTTAAATCCCGAAAGTCACAAGTCGGATAATCAAGATGAAATCCGCCACCAAGTCGGAGTGAGGCCAGCACCACTCCGGCTTAAATTGTATGCCAGCTTGGTGCTGGCCTTACTCCGGCTTGGTGCCGGATTTCATCTCGATTATATGACTTGCGCCCTTTCGGGAATATGTTAACAGAAATTCTTGACATTTTTTTTTATTACAAAAATTTACGGAATTTAGTGTCTGTAGGGTTGAGTTGGATTTGCAAGGGATTCTGTAGGGTTTGAACTAGAGTAGTGATGTATTGTTGGTTTTTTAATAACTTTGACTTTTTGAACTATTTTTAGGAAAATAATTTCCTTATTTTAAGATTTTTGTTAAATTTTGATTTTTGAATTTTTTTTTTGGTCTTTTTTAGGTTAAAAATTTACAAATTTTAGATTTTTTTTGACTTTTTGACCATTTTTTGGGTTAAATTTGCTAAACTTTGAGAAAAACTAGCAATTTTAGCCAATTTTAAAATATTGCACTAGAATCTACCACAGAATTCCCTTCAATCCACCCACCCCACCCAACCACAAAATTATTTTTTTTATTTTACATAACCTTAAAATTCCCTAACAACGCACACCACAAAAAATACTTTTTGTTTTTAAAATCCCTTCTAAATTAATCACTAAAGTGCATCTAAATGTTCAACATCAAGTTGCTGTGTTTCAAGTTCAGTCCTAAAATATTGAATTGTAAGTTGTAAGCCCTTCTTGAGTGGAACCTTTGGCTCCCAATCGAGGACTTTTTTGGCTCTCGAAATGTCGGGTTTTCGTCTTTGTGGATCGTCTTCGACGCCATTCAAGTGCTGAATTTCTGACTTTACATTGAGAAGTTCTTTAATTATTTCGGCAAATTCTAAAAAAAAGGAATTTTACGTTTTGAAGTTGAGAGCTGGATTTTGAGTTGATTTACCCTGAATTGTGTGTTCCTGAGGATTTCCTAAATTGACTGGTTGTGTATAATTTGAGTCCATTAGCATTACTAGACCATCAACTAAGTCGCTGACGTATTGGAAGCTTCGGGTGTGTCTTCCGTCACTAAAATAATCAAAGAATTTGTATAAAATTAATATTTGAGGTCAAAGTGAATGAAAATCTGATTTTATAGCAAAATAAAATTTAACGGACATTTTGAATTTGAATTTAATAGCAAAAAATATGGCAAATTTTTAACGGACATTTTGAATTTGAATATTTTGAAAAAAATATAGCAAACAATTTAACGCACACTTTGAATTTGAATTTTATAGCAAAAATTATAGCAAATAATTTAACAGAAATTTTGAATTTGAATTTTATAGTAAAAATCATAGAAAATAATTTAACGGAAATTTTGAATTTGAATTTTTGAGCAAAAATTATAACAACTAATTTAACAGACATTTTGAATTTGAATTTTATAGAAGAAATTATAGAAAATAATTTAACGGACATTTTGAATTCAAATTTAGTGGCAAAAATTTTAGCAAAAAATTTAACGGACATTTTAAAGTGGAATTTTATAGAAAAAATTATAGCAAATAATTTAACGGACATTTTGAGTTTAAATTTTATAGCAAAAATTATAGAAAATAATTTAACAGAAATTTTGACTTTGAATTTTATAGCAAAAATTATAGAAAATAATTTAACAGAAATTTTGAATTTGAATTTTATAGAAAAAATTATAGCAAATAATTTAACGGACATTTTGAGTTTAAATTTTATAGCAAAAATTATAGAAAATAATTTAACGGACATTTTGAATTTGAATTTTATAGAAAAAATTATAGCAAATAATTTAACGGACATTTTGAGTTTAAATTTTATAGCAAAAATTGTAGAAAATAATTTAACGGACATTTTGAGTTTAAATTTTATAGCAAAATTTATAGCAACTAATTTAACGGACATTTTGAATTTGAATTTTATAGCAAAAATTAAAGCAAATAATTTAACGGACATTTTGAATTCAAATTTTCAAACCCCAAATTCTTCCAACAACCATCCACAACTCACCCATAAACAGTGATCGCCTCGTGCTTCAATGCTTGAAGTATAAAATTACCAACAACACGTCCATCATTCATGTGCATTCGAGGTCCGTACGTGTTGAAAATTCTCGCAACTCTCACGTCAACCTTTTCCTGCTTTGCATACGCATAACTAAGAGTCTCAGCGACTCGCTTTCCTTCATCGTAACATGCACGCGGTCCAATTGGATTTACATGTCCCCAATAGGATTCTGACTGTGGATGATGACTCGGGTCTGGATCACCGTAGACTAAAATTGGAAATTTTTGAATTTTCTGGGTAAATTTTGGGAATTTTTTTCAATTTTTCTAGAAAAATTTGAAAGTTTTGTCAAAAAAATTGAATTTTTACCTTCGGACGTCGAAGCTATGAGAATTTTGGCGCCAACTCTTCTTGCGAGACCTAAAAAAATTCAAAAAAATTCAAATTTCAATAAAAATGCCTCGAAAATACTCCAAAAAAACTCACCCAACATGTTGATCGTCCCCAATGTATTAGTCTTAATTGTCTTAACTGGATTGTACATGTAATGTACTGGTGATGCAGGTGATGCGAGGTGATAAATTTGGTCCACCTCAATATACAATGGATTAACAATATCATGCTGTAATAGTTCAAAATTTGGATGTCCAATCCAATGACGGACGTTATTTTTGCGTCCTGTGAAAAAATTGTCAGCTACCACAACCTCGTGACCCTGAAAAATTTGGATATGGGGAAGAAGTTAGAATGTTTTTGGAGAATGAAAAATTCAAAAAAATCTTTAAAATTTCCCAAAAAAAGTTCAAAAAATCCGAAAAAAACCCAAAAAACCCAAAAATTCCAAAAAAGCTTAAAAAACTCGACCTCAACCCTTATACTTTTTTCCCTTGAACGTCATTTATGCCTCTTAAACCCTCTTCTGGCCCCTTGGACCTTCTCCTGGCCTCATGGACCCTCTTCTGGCCCCTTGGACCCTCTTCTGGCCCCTTGGACCCTCTTCTGGCCCCTTGGACCCTCTTCTGGTCACTTGGATCCTCTTTTGGCTCTTTGGATCCTCTTCTGGCTCCTTGGACCCTCTTCTGGCCCCTTGGACCCTCTTCTGACCCCTTGAACCCTCTTCTGGCCCCTTGGACCTTCTCCTGGCCCCTTGGACCCTCTTCTGGCCCCTTGGACCCTCTTCTGGCCCCTTGGACCCTCTTCTGGTCACTTGGATCCTCTTTTGGCTCTTTGGATCCTCTTCTGGCCCCTTGGATCCTCTTCTGGCCCCTTGGATCCTCTTCTGGCCCCTTGGACCCTCTTCTGATCCCTTGGACCCTCTCCTGGCAATCTTTTTTGTGCCGCGGCACACCTTGCGATTAAATCATGACCAAAACCGCACGCGGAACACGACTCGTTGTACTTTTCGTAAAAAAATCGACACACTAGTGCAGTGGTAGCCAACCAGAGTGCCGCGGCACACTAGTGTGCCGATTTTTTTCCAAAAGAACCGCGAGTCGTGTTCCGCGTGCGGTTTTGGTCATGACTTACTCACAAAGTGTGCCGCGGCTCAAAAAAGGTTGGCCACCACTGCACTAGTGTGTCGTGGAACACCGATTAGCCATCACTGATCGAAACCTTCAAATTCCTCACTCTACAATCCCCACAGCAATAAAAACAAACATATTCCATATCAAATATATTGAAAAAAAAAAACAGAACTAATTATGTCTGTGATAAATTTCTGATAAGAAACATTTGTTCCAATATAACAAAATAAATAAAAAAAATAATAAAGTCATCGTTTTTTAGATATCCACGTATGTAGCTTCAACTAACTCATTTTCTATTGGAATTATTTTAGAAAGTTGGTTGCAATTATAAAAAATTTTCTCTTACCTGTTTCATTAAATAATCGACTAAATGACTTCCAACGAATCCCGCGCCACCTAAAATTTGATAAATTTTAAGAATTTAAAAGAATTTTTCAGCATTTCCAACTTTACCCGTCACTAAAATCCTCTTCCGAACTTGATAATTTAAAAATTTAACTTTTTCATACTTCTTTGGTAATCGACTCTCAAGATCATTAATTCGTTCCTCTAATTCCTTAATCTTATCATGTGCTAACTTTAAATCATCAAAATTATCACTTTCTATCACTTTTTCAGCCAACTCATCGTGATAAATCAAATTAATGCTATTATGTTCATCCGTTGAAATTGTCTTATAAACTGAGAAAACTGGAAGGAAAATTGGAAAAAAAATTTTAAAATTACTAAAAATTTGAAAAGTTATAAAAAAAATTGAAAAAGTTACAAAAAATCACAAAAAATCGCAAAAATTCATCAAAAAATCACAAAAAACTGCAAAAATTCATCAAAAAACTGCAAAAATTCATCAAAAAATTACAAAAAAATGCAAAAATTCATCAAAAAATCACAAAAAATTGCAAAAATTCATCAAAAAATCACAAAAAATTGCAAAAATTCATCAAAAAATCACAAAAAATTGCAAAAATTCATTAGAAAAACACAAAAAACTGCAAAAATTCGTCAAAAACTCACAAAAAATTGCAAAAATTCATCAAAAAATTGCAAAAATTCATCAAAAAATCACAAAATCTGCAAAAATTCATCAAAAAATCACAAAAAATTACAAAAATTCATTAGAAAAACACAAAAAACTGCAAAAATTCATCATAAAATCACAAAAAATTGCAAAAATTCATCAAAAAATCACAAAAAATTGCAAAAATTTATCAAAAAATTGCAAAAATTCATCAAAAAATCACAAAAAATTGCAAAAATTCGTCAGAAAAACACAAAAAATTGCAAAAACTCACAAAAAATAATTTTTTTTTCAACTCACCTAAAACAAATAAAACTAAAATTAATAAAATCTGCTTCATTCTTTTTTTATGGTTCATTGGGGTGGCGGATTAGTCTACTATGTACATATTTTTAAGGTTTATTAAATTTAATTTTGTTGAATGTCTTCTAATAAATTCTTCAATTGTCCTTTGCATCAACATGAAGAACTGAAATGAAAATAATATTTTTTCTTTACTATTTTATTTTTCACTTTTTTTTGATAAAGGCGGAGTCACATTTGGTTTGTTTATGTTTTGAAGTGGGTTTGTTATGGAATAATCGGTTAAGCTTGGAGGGATTTGAATTTGTTTTGACGGTTGAGGGAGAGGGAATTTTTGGGGGATTTTTTTTATGAAAATTTTATTCTTTGGGATCATTTTTTGAATTTATTGTTTGTTTACCGTTTTTTAGGATTATTTTTCTAAAAATTTTGCATTTATTTTATCTAGTATACTTTTAAGTTTTAATTTTTTCTTAATTTTATTTTTTTTTTAATTTAATTTTTTCAATTTTAACTTTTTTCTATTTTAATTTTTTTTTAAAACAATTTAATTCTTTTAAATTCTAATTTTTTCTATTTAATTTTTTTTTAATTTTAAGTTTTTTAAAAAAATTTCAATTTTTTTCGAAAAATTTTATTTTTTTCGAAAAATTTTATTTTTTTCGAAAAATTTTTATTTTTTAAATTAAAAAAATTAAATAAATTAAAAAAAATAATTTTTCAAATTTTAATTTTTTTTAATTTTAATTTTTTTTAATTTTATTTTTTTTTAATTTAAATTTTTTTAAATTTTTTCAAATATTAGCTGTTTGAAATTTGAATTTTTTCAAATTGTATTTTTTTTAAAAAAATTTTAGCTTTTTAAAACTTTAATTTTTTAAAATTTTAATTTTTTAAGTTTAAATTTTTTTAAATGTTAATGTTTTAAAATTTTAATTTTTTAAGTTTTAATTTTTTAAAATTTTGTTTTTTTCAAATTTAATTTTTTTCGGATTTTAATTTTTTCAAATTATAATTTTTTTAAATTTTGATTTTTTTAAATTTTGATTTTTTTAAATTTTGATTTTTTCAAATTTTAATTTTTTCAAATTTTAATTTTTTAAGTTTTAATTTTTTAAATTTTGTTTTTTTCAAATTTAATTTTTTTCGAATTTTAATTTTTTCAAATTTTAATTTTTTTAAATTTTGATTTTCTTAAATTTTGATTTTTTTAAATTTTGATTTTTTCAAATTTTAATTTTTTTAAATTTTGATTTTTTTAAATTTTGATTTTTTTAAATTTTGATTTTTTCAAATTTTAATTTTTTTAAATTTTTATTTTTTTAAGTTTTTATGTTTTAAAATTTTAATTTTTTCAAATTTTAATTTTTTTTAAGTTTAATTTTTCAAATTTTATTTTTTTTTAAATTTTTATTTTTTCAAATTTAAAAAATTTTTTTAAAAAAAATTTAATTTATCTTTTTTTAAAAAAATTTAAATCACCTAAAAAAGTTTTAATTTTTTTAATTTCAATTTTTATTTAAAAATTTATTTTTTTTTTAATTTTAAATTTAAAAAAATTTAAATTTTTTTAGAAATTTAAATTTTTTTATAAATTTTAATTTTTTTAAAATTTTAATTTTTTTAAAATTTTAATTTTTTTAAATTTTAATTTTTTCAAATTTTAATTTTTTCAAATTTTAATTTTTTCAAATTTTAATTTTTTCAAATTTTAATTTTTTCAAATTTAAATTTTTTTTTAATTTTTAATGTCTTCAAATTTTAAAATTTTTAAAAAAAATTAATTTTTTTTAATTTAAATTTTTTTAAATTTTAATTTTTTCAAATTTTAATATTTTTAAAAAATTTTGGTTTTTTAAAAAAATTTAATTTTTTAAAATTAAAAATTTTTTTAAAAAAAGTAAATATGTTTTTAGAATTGAAAAAAAAAATTTTAAATTTACATCAAAAAATTTCCACAAAGTATTTTTGAATAATTTTATTGAAATTTTTTAATTTTTAAGCTACCGGCAAGGAAAAAATTTAACATTAAAACATTTTTTTTCTAAAATAATTTATTTTCCTCGCAAAATATCCAAAAAAACCCTCCACACAAGTACTTTAAACTCAATCAAATTTCATTATCGAGATCTTCAAAATTCATAAAGTCAATAAACTCAAACTGAAGAGCGCTAATAAGCGAGTTACACATTATTTATCAATAATTCATAATCATTATCATATTGCAATGTATTTTTAGTGAAATTGAGAAATGTTAACAAAAATTCAAGGAGAAAAAGCAGATTCGGTCAAGTTTATGAATTAATTTATGACAAGTTTGTGAAAAATTCACAAAAAAAATTGTGAAAAAAGCAAATAAAATAAAAATTACGCAATTGAACTTGAATAAATTTTGAAAAGAAAAAAATGATAATAAAATTTGTGAAATGTTGCGAGCGGTTGGATGACTGGCTGCAGAGGCGCAGGGAGTCCAGAATTCCCTTTTGAGAAAAAAAATTTTGAACAAATTTTTAAATTTTTGAAATTTGTGAAAAATTTTCAACTTTTTAAATTTTTTAATTTTTAAAAATGTTTAAAAAAATTTTACATTTTTTGAATTTTTTAATTTTTTAAAATTTTTGAACAAATTTTTTAAATTTTCTGAATTTTTGAAATTTCTAAAAAAAAAATTATCTTTAATTTATTGAGATCGTTTTGGGGGAAAAACACATTTGGAGCCCCATTCCCCCCCACCCTAAAAATAGCTTCCGCGTAAATTTCCTCGATGTAAAAAAAATTTTTGGATCACCAAATAAAAAAAATTTTGTCTACGCTCCCCTGACTGGCTCTTTGTCTGAGTTGCTTTTTTAAAAAAAAATTTGAATTTTTACTAATTTTTTTTAAACTTGTTCCACGACAACGTGACTTTTTCTAAAATTTTATCATCATCGATTTACAAATCCGGTCAAATTATTTTTTTTTATTTATGCAAATTTAAATTCAAGGACAAGGAATAAAAAGAATAAAGAATGAAAAAACGTAAAGAATTCCGGGTATCAAGTTTGCTTTACTTATATTGCACAGAAATGTGAGTTTTTTTAATGATTATTGGTAAATTAATGGACTAGACCAGACCAGATAAGAAGCATATCTAAACTGGTCATTTACCTATTCGTCTTCTGGAATGATTATTTTTGTATTAAAGATTCCTTTTCAATAATATTTGAAAACTTTGAAAAGTTCTCTTTTGAAAAAATTTTAAAAATATTTCAAAAAATTTTTAAAATTTTTCAGAAATTTTAAAAAAATTTCAGAAATTTTAAAAAAATTTCAGAAATTTTAAAAAATTTAAAAAAAATTTTTCAGAAAGTTTTAAAACTATTTTAAACATTTTAAAAATTTAAAAATTTAAAAAGTTGAAAAATTTTCAGAAATTTCATTTTTTTTAATTGAGCTTTATTTATTAAATTTAGAATATAATTATGTACAAAGTTAAAATACATGTTGAGCTATAATTTTTAGGGTGTCAGACACTTTAATGGTCTTTATTATCCTAAATTTGCTTTCACTGATGATTGTTTAGTCGGTGTTTCGAATTTCAAAAATTTCAAAAATTTAAAAATTTAAAAATTCAAAAAATGTAAAAAAAATTTAAACATTTTTAAAAATTTAAGAATTCATAAAATTGAAAAGTTAAAAAAATTTAAAACTATTTTTAAAATATCAAAATTTAAAGAAAAATTTAAGAATTTAGTCAAAAATTTAAAAAATTTAAAAATTTATAAAATTGAAAATTTATTCAGAAATTTAAAAAAATTAAAAATTCAAAAAATAAAAAATTTTTTATAAACAAATTTTTTAAAAATAAAAAAATTTGAATTCTTTTTGCATTTTTAAATTTTTCAATTGTTTGAAAAATTTTACGTTTTTTGGAATTTTTAATTTTTTTTAAAAACATTCTAAAAATTCAAAAAGATAAATGTTTTTTAGAAATTTCAAAAATTCATAAAATTTAAAAATTCAAAAAGGTGAAAAATTTTCAGAAAATATAAAAATTCATAAAATTAAAAAATTAAAAAAAAATTCAAAACTTTTTTTAATAATTTCAAAATTTAAAGAAATTTAAAAAAAAAAAATTGAAGAATTTAAAAGTTTCAAAAAAAAAAAATTTAATTTTCAATCATTATTTAAATTTTGAATTTTTACAAAAAAATAGCATTTTTTGCAACTTTGATAATTTTTAATTTCTCAACTTTTTTAAAAGTTCTACAATTTCTTAAGCACATTTTAAAAAATCGAATATTTTACTTTTTTTAATAAGAACTTTTTAAATTTTTAATACAAATAATGAAACATGTTTAACCTTTTATTTTCCAATTTTTAACTTTTCTTAAAATTTTTAATTTTTGATAAATTTTTTAAACATTTTTTAAAATTCAAAATTAAAAAATCATTTTTTAACATTTTTCATTTTTTTCAAATTCTTCTCAACTTTTTTGTTTTGAAATATTTTTTTCTATTTTTCAAATTTAAATTTTTTTAATCCTTTTTGATTTTAATTATTAAAAAAATTTCAAAAATATTTTTTTAAAACATTTAAAAAAATTAGAGCTAATAAAACTTTTTTTTTTAATAAAATCCTTAAACATATTAAAAAAAAAACACGACTTACGTAGAAAGTCAATAGCTTCCGCGTTCGACTATCGGGTCAGCAAAGCTTCGCTTTGCATAAGTTTGAAGATTAAGATTCGATCGGGTCAGCAAAGCTTCGCTTTGCATAAGATTGAAGATTAGGATTCGATCGGGTCAGCAAAGCTTCGCTTTGCATAAGTTTGAAGATTAGGATTCGATCGGGTCAGCAAAGCTTCGCTTTGCATAAGATTGCAGATTAAGACTCGATCGGGTCAGCAAAGCTTCGCTTTGCATAAGATTGCAGATTAAGGCTAGATCGGGTCAGCAAAGCTTCGCTTTGCATAAGATTGAAGATTAGGATTCGATCGGGTCAGCAAAGCTTCGCTTTGCATAAGTTTGAAGATTAGGATTCGATCGGGTCAGCAAAGCTTCGCTTTGCATAAGATTGAAGATTAGGATTCCATCGGGTCAGCAAAGCTTCGCTTTGCATAAGTTTGAAGATTAGGATTCGATCGGGTCAGCAAAGCTTCGCTTTGCATAAGATTGAAGATTAGGATTCCATCGGGTCAGCAAAGCTTCGCTTTGCATAAGTTTGAAGATTAGGATTCGATCGGGTCAGCAAAGCTTCGCTTTGCATAAGTTTGAAGATTAGGATTCCATCGGGTCAGCAAAGCTTCGCTTTGCATAAGTTTGAAGATTATGATTCCATCGGGTCAGCAAAGCTTCGCTTTGCATAAGATTGAAGATTAGGATTCCATCGGGTCAGCAAAGCTTCGCTTTGCATAAGTTTGAAGATTAGGATTCCATCGGGTCAGCAAAGCTTCGCTTTGCATTAGTTTGAATATTAGGATTCCATCGGGTCAGCAAAGCTTCGCTTTGCATAAGTTTGAAGATTAAGACTCGATCGGGTCAGCAAAGCTTCGCTTTGCATAAGATTGCAGATTAAGGCTAGATCGGGTCAGCAAAGCTTCGCTTTGCATAAGATTGAAGATTAGGATTCGATCGGGTCAGCAAAGCTTCGCTTTGCATAAGTTTGAAGATTAGGATTCGATCGGGTCAGCAAAGCTTCGCTTTGCATAAGATTGAAGATTAGGATTCCATCGGGTCAGCAAAGCTTCGCTTTGCATAAGTTTGAAGATTAGGATTCGATCGGGTCAGCAAAGCTTCGCTTTGCATAAGATTGAAGATTAGGATTCCATCGGGTCAGCAAAGCTTCGCTTTGCATAAGTTTGAAGATTAGGATTCGATCGGGTCAGCAAAGCTTCGCTTTGCATAAGTTTGAAGATTAGGATTCCATCGGGTCAGCAAAGCTTCGCTTTGCATAAGTTTGAAGATTATGATTCCATCGGGTCAGCAAAGCTTCGCTTTGCATAAGATTGAAGATTAGGATTCCATCGGGTCAGCAAAGCTTCGCTTTGCATAAGTTTGAAGATTAGGATTCCATCGGGTCAGCAAAGCTTCGCTTTGCATTAGTTTGAATATTAGGATTCCATCGGGTCAGCAAAGCTTCGCTTTGCATAAGTTTGAAGATTAGGATTCCATCGGGTCAGCAAAGCTTCGCTTTGCATTAGTTTGAAGATAAGGATTCCATCGGGTCAGCAAAGCTTCGCTTTGCATAAGATTGAAATTCAGTAGAAGTATTAAATCTGGATTAAGTACCTAAACTGACGATGAAATTCAGAAAAATTATTTTTTCCTAAAATTTGACTGTTTTCTGCAATTCTTGTTCATTTTTAATAATTTTAGAAAAAATTGGAGTTGAGTCAACAAAATTTGTTATCTAAAAATGTTAAATCCTATGACATAGATTAATTTTAATCCGGACTGTTAAATCACTTAATTAAGCACAAATTGTCCAAAAATGTCCAAAAAACATTAAAAAATGTCAAAATATGTCAAAAATGATCAATTCTTAACCAAAAATCTCAAATCATTCGAGTTGGATTAAATTTAAACAAACTGATTTATTAAAATCTTAATTAAATCCAACTGCTACCAATCAAAGCTCAAAATATTTTTTTCTTCAATTTTAACTTTATTTAGCTATTTTTGGTCATTTCTAATCATTTTGTAAAAATTTCGAGTGAAAGAAGTAAAATTCGTTAAATTTCGAAATTTTAATCCTCACACATGGATTAAAATTGAGTCGGGATTAACTCTTAGATTGCTTAATTCTCTTAAAGTTTCAAATTTTTTGAAAAACTGTTTATTTCATAAAATTTTGCTATTTTTTTACCTTTATTTTGATATATCATTCATAAAAAAAAGTTTTGAAAAAATTTTGAATGAGGGGGTTTTGTTTTTAATCCGATGGATTTAAATTTTAATCCGATGGATTAAAATTGTTCATGCTCGTTCTCGAAAACGATAGAGTTTCACGCAAAGCGACAAAATTTCCCACCTACTAGACCTCTGTAGCTTTCCAACGATGTATAATTCATTATGTTTAAAGTTGACCTGCGAGCTGTAGGTTGGGTGACAAATTTTAATCCCTTTTCAAAAACGTAATTAATAGAGAAGGATTAAAATTAATCCGACGGATTTAAACTTTCATTTAATTTTCCTGATTCACAGTTTAACCAAAGTGGGTCATGTTTGGTATCATTGGAAAGGTAATTTTAAGGGCTATTTAATAAAAATTACTTCATTCCAAATCTCCTCCACCCATGACCACCAGACCAACCACAAAGTTAATCCCACTTTGAATAACCATTTGCATGTTCTGCTGAGTCAGGATGAGGTTATAAAATTTGGATTTTTGTGCCAAAAAATTCTAAAAAATATTTGGATCATTTAAAGTACCAACTTTTTTCGTTTTAGTGCTGTTGAAGAAAGTTATAACTAAAATGAGTTTTCTATGGGTTTTGTATGGAAAACTTGTAGGTGGCACCACGGTCGTAGATAAAGTTTTTGGGCCAAGCGACAAAATTTCCCACCTACTAGACCAAAATACCTAAATTTTGAGATATAAACCATTACCCCTCGATCTGATTGGGAGGCTGTAGGTTAGGTGACAAAATTTTCAAAGTGTACCAAAACAGCTTCCGAGCTTGCGCGGAAGCTAAAAACAATTTGAAAAGCTTACAATTCAAATCTTGAGAACCAACTAACAAAAATAATTTATTCTTTATTATTTTCTTTTAAAACTTGAAACAATTTTAATAATACTTCACTAATAACTTCATGATTGACGTCAATCAAATTTTTCACGAAGCAAACCCAAATAAATTTAAAAAAAAAAATAAAAAAATATAAAAATTCCAAAGTTTAAAAGCTTTTAAAATGTCAAAAAAAAAAAAACACCTAATGAGTAAGTCATGACCAAAACCGCACGCAGCACACAGTTTTGGTCTTAACTTACTAATTATGTACCTAGTTGATTCTTAATGACCAAAATCGTGTGTTGCGTGTGGTTTTTGTTATGATTGGTTAGCAAGGAGTACATTTATGATGGGATATGTCAGAAACCGCATGCGGATCACGATTCGTGGTAATTTTTGAAAAAAATCGGCACATTAGTGTGCCGCGGCACACCGGTTGGCCATCACTGCATTAAACTTGTCAATTTTTAAATAAAATCACAGCATGCAGCTTTTTAGACAAAGAAATACCAAAATAAATCTATTAAACCAATCAATTATAATTATTTCAGTTATTTTTTATTTTATTTTTTTTTTCGTTTGTCCAACATCCGTGTCATGTCTAATTCTTAAATTATAAAGATCATTGTACCTTTTATGCCACAAAGAAATCCTGGAAATTCCCCCAAAAAAAATAATAATGCGTGTTAATCAAGAAATTCTTTGTTTTCGTTAAAAGATTTATAATTGTTATTATTATTATTATTTTTTTGCAAAAAAGAACAATTTTTAATTGCTGTCAAGTCTCAAATAAATTCTGGTATTTCCAGCTTGTATTGTTCATGAAATAAATCATGTATTATTTTGGGATTAAATTTTATAAAATTAGAAATAATTTATTGCAAAAAAATCCAAAAGATGAATTAGCAAAAAAAAATTTAAGCGACAAAAATTTTATAACCGCTGGGGTTTCCCGATTTCCCGGTCCCGACACATTTTCGGGACCGGGACCGGGAAATTTAATTTAAGTCAGTTAATTTCATTTCAAACCAAAAAAAATGTTATTTATGCACATAACTATTGAAAAATATTGTAAAAAATTTTGAAGATAAAAAAATGCGAAAAAAATTTAAAATTGTATGTAAATCTTAAGTCCCGGTTCCGTAAAAAATTCGGTTCCTTAAAAAAATCGGGACTCGGGACGGGACCGGGATCGAAATTGGGATTTCCCGGGAAATCCCGGTCCCAGTCCCGATATCGGGAAAGCCTAATCAGGGGCGTAGCCAGAAAGTTTTTGAGGGGGGGGGGGTTGAAATTTTTTTGCATGGAACGAAAAATTTTTAGGGGGTTTTGGGATTTTTTCCTCAAAAATCCATAGAAAATTGAAGAAATTTTCCAAAAAGAGTTAAAACCCCAACCCCCCCCTGGCTACGCCCCTGAGCCTAATAACCGCATTTTAAAAAATTGGGGAAAATTTTATTTTGCAAACGTGCAAAAAAAAAAAAAATAAATTTTGGGAGTGCTTCACAAAAACCTACTCAAGTGTTATTGGGAATTTCCTGTTGAGAATAAAATTATTTAATTTTTTCTGGGTGACATTTAGAATGAAAGCGAAATTTGGATTTTTTGGATAAATTAATAAATTTGTAATTTAATGTTGGTAAATCCACGTGCTGAGTCAAATTAAGGTACGAAAAAAATTCTTCTAAAAATTTTGATTGTCCTTTTGAAAAATATGTAAATTTACAGCCTTGATATGGCTCACTAATCTAGTTAAAACAAATTTGATGAATTTTATATTTAAATTATTTTTAATGCCACAAAAAAACCTTTTTTATGCATTTTTTTTCCTTGACTTTTTTCTTATCTTTAAAAAAAATTAATTCATTTGTTTTACTTTCAAGAAAAGAAAAAAATTGAAGAGGTTAAAAGATTCTTAAAATGTAAAAGATTTATTTTATTTTTAAATCATTTATAAGTTGACTTCAGATTTTTCTTATATATTTTTTTTTGTTTTTAACTCAAGAAGATCTATGGAGCTGTTCACTTATGACGTCCGATTTTTAAGTGGGCCTCTCCCACTTCGGTCTAATGCTGTGCAACAATAATTTTTTTAAATAAAGATTTTGTGACAGAAGTGGGGGAGGGGGTTTAATAATCCAAATTTTTGATGAACGTCATAAGCGAGCGTACCCCTTTGCAAAAATATTGGCAAATATGCGTCACTATCAAGTGCTTTTTATGGATAATTTTTTAAGTACATTCAAGAAAAATAATTTTTTTTTATCGACAGCTAAAATTATTTTTTCTTAAACTCACCTTAAATTCACTTCAAAAAATTTTTTTTTGTGTTTTTTTGCACTTATTAAGTCTTTTTTTATTTTTTGTCAATAATTTTTTCAAAAAAAAAGTTAAAAGTTTTTTTAATAGTTTTTAAATATTTTTTTTTTTAATTTTTTTATTAACTTTTTCCCTTTTTTAGTTTTTGATAGTTTATTTCATAGTTTTTAAATTTTTTAATTTTTTTTTATTTTTTTAATTAATTTTTTTATTTTTTGATTTTTTCACTTTTTAATTTTTTGATTCCATTTTAAATTTTTTTTATAGTTTTTTAAAGTTAATTTTATAGTTTTTTATTTTTTTGTAAATTTTTTTTATAAAATTTTTTATTTCTTTTTTAAAATTTTTTAACAGTTTTTTTTTAAATTTATTTTACAGTTTTTCAAATTATTTCTTTTTACTTTTTTTACAGTTTTTTAAGGTTTTTTAAAAGTTTCTTAAAAGTTTTTTAATTTTTTTTTAAATTTTTTGATTATTCTAATTTTTTTTATTCCATTATAATTTTTTTTATAGTTTATTTTATAGTTTTTAAATTTTTCTAAAATTTTTCAATTTTTTCTATTTTTTATTAATTTTTTAATTCTTTTATTTCTATTTTCTTTATTTTTTTTAAATTTTTTTATACTTTTTAAATATTTTTTCTTAATTTTTTTAATTTTTCTATTTTTTTTCTAGAATAAATTCACCAATTAATCACAAAACCAAGCCGATCTACAAAATCTAACACGAGATTAATTTTCGCCAAAATTCCTAATGAGACTAAGACTGGCCTCGTCATTTCATCGTCTTAAATAGCCATTATAATATCTTAAAAAATTTGCAAATATCTTTTTTTTTTGTGAGCGCAGCTTTTTTTGAAGTCAAGTTTGGATTGTTGTAATTTTGTCTATTTTGTCATTTTTTTGTCATGTTCATGAAAATTATAAACATTTGGGACATTTTTCATTTTGGAAGAAAATTTTGAGGATCTTTTGGTTAAATAAGATCATTTTGTGATAAATATGGAAAATTTTTGATAATTTTTTTTGCAAGAACACCCAAAAAATTTAAAATAATCAAAAAATCACAAAAACTTTCAGAAATTAGAGAAAAATTCAGAAAAACATCAAAAAAATTTAAAAAAATACCCAGAAATCCAAAAAATCTTAAAAATCTCAAAAAATTCAAAAAAAAAAAAAATAAAAAAAAAAATTTAAAAAAAATGAAATAAAAAATTCAAAAAATTCAAAAAAAAATGAAAAAAAAAATTAAAAAATTCAAAAAAAAAAAAATAAAATAAAGAAAATTCCCGAAAATTTTAAAAAAAATCAAAACATTCTGAAAAATCGAAAAATTTTTAAGAAATTACAAAAAATTCATGAAAATTTGAAATAAAACTTCCAGAAAAAAATCAAAAATCACAAAAATTTTCAGAAAATCAAAAAATATGCAAAAAATTTTTAAAAAAAATTCACAAAATTCAAAAAAAAAAAAAAAATAAATAAAAAAAAGTCCTGAAAAATCGAAAAATTTCCAGAACACTACAAAAATTTAAAAAAAAATAATTCAAGTTTGATATTTCTTTCCCAACACAAAACATAGCCTTTCCCCCCAAAAATGCGCTTCAACCCCTCGTACTCCCAAAATTGCCCCTTTATTTTAACTTTATTATTTTTTGCCTCTTTTTTTTCTCCTTTCGCAAACACTACGATTTGATTTTTTTGCATTTCATGTTTTGCGACTCTATCATCTTACTATTAATAACAGCTTAGTTGTATGGACTTTTGTCAATAAACTTGATGTCGTAAATTCAATATTCAAATTTGAATATTTTTTTTTTTCGCGATCAAGAAAAAATCTTCCTTGAGATCACTTAATTTACATAATGATGCGACGCATGTCTTAAACCGGCTTAAATTTTTTTTTGCTTGCCTCCGCTTTGACAAGTTCATTATCAAAAAGAAAAAAAAAATGTTTTTTTTTTTTGATCAAGTTCTGTTTCGACTGACCTACATCAACCAATTAATGATGAAATAAATGGAAATATTAAAAAAAACTACTTAATGTTGTCGCTGCTATCTTAAAACTCATGTGACTTTCATATGAGGGAGAAATGGGACTTTAGGGATTGTTTTTAAAAATTTGAGATTTTCTGGATTTTTGAGATTTTCTGGAATTTTTGAATTTTTGGGAGATTTTTTTTTTTTGGATTATTCAAGAATTTCTAAAAGTTTTTGAGATTTTTAAGGATTTTTTTATATTTTTGATTTTTGATTTTTTTTTGAATTTTTTAGAACTTTTTTAAAAATTTTTTTGAATTGTTCAGAATTTTTTGATTTTTTTTAATTTTTTGAGATTGTTTTTTGGATTTTTCTAAAATTGTTGAATTTTTTTTTAAATTTTTGAAATTTTTTGATTTTTTTTTTTAAATTTTTTAAATTTTTAAATTTTTTAAAATTTTTAAAAATTTTTAAAAATTTTTGAAATTTTTAATTTTTTTGAAATTTTTTAGCTTTTTTGAAATTTTTAAATTTTTTGAAATGTTTTAAATTTTTTGAAATTTTTGAAATTTTTGAAATTTTTTAAATTTTTTGAAATTTTTTGAATTTTTTGAAATTTTTTGAATTTTTTTGGAATTTTTTTATAATTTTTTTTAGATTTTTCTAGAATTTCTGAGCTTTTAAAATTTTTAAGAATTTTTTCAAATTTTTGATTTTTTTTTGGATTTTTGAGGATTTTTCCAGGACAAAGATCTTTAAAAAAAACCCAAAAAATTCTCAAAAAGTCTCAAAGACTTTCAAAAATTCTAGAAAAATCCAAAAGAAATTCCCAAAAAAATTCAAAAAACCCAAAAACCAAAAAAAAAAAATTACAAAAGTCCTCGTGTTTTATATTGAGGGACTTTAGCGAATTTTTGGCGCAGCGGTTAGCAATTGATTTAATAGAAAAGATGGACAAGTTTTAAAACTCTATTGCTGTTTCTCTAATCATAATATTACTACAAAAAGCTTAAAATTAATGATCAAAATCCTTACTTTCTCTTAAAGTTTATATATTAAAATCGATAACATGCAATGCAAAAAATATTCTTACGATTTAACGGTTTTCTGAAATTCAAATTTTTCCGTTAGAAAAAAATTTAAATTTCTGAACACATCCATTAATTTTCACAGTTAAATTTCAAATTTCTGAACGCACTCATATTTTGTTTGTATGAAAAAATTAAAAGTTTGATAATTAGGGTGTTTAAACTCAATTTTATGACTTCTAAATAGCCATGGCGACAATAACTTTATTAAACGAAGCTAATAAAACAAACCCGAGCTCTCTACGATGTCTAGATCAAAAGATAGTTTTTCAAAAATTTTCTACCGATCAAAGTGTATGATTGAGCTTCCTTTTTGAAAACAAGTTTTCAAAAATGCGCTAAAAAATCTAAACACCACCCCCCCCCCCCCCCAAAAAAAAACTAAAATAAATAAATTCTAAAAATTCATAAAAATCTCAAAAAATCCTAGAAAATTTAAAAAGAAATCAAAAAAATTAAAAAAAAGCGTGTAAAAAATCCAAAAAAATCCTAAAATTTCTACAAAAATTTCACCAAAAGTATATTAAAGTGTCTAAGCCTTGCTTTCAATTTCATTCATAACTGAAAAATAATTTTTTTTTCGTTCAATTTTGTTTTTCAGATGATTTTTTATTCAGGTGTAAGTTGTGGCGCGCTCACTTATGTTTGGTACAAATGAGTTCAATTAAGATTCTCTTGTCGATATTTTTCTTGTCAAGTCTTGCAAGATAAAAATAATAAAAAAAAATCTGAATTCAGAGAGTGGAAAAGTCTTTAGTCATTCATGATTCAGTGACTTTTTTTGCGAGAGAGTCGATCGTAAAAAAAAATATTTTTTTAAATGCTATTGGAAGTATAGTTGTAATTTAACTGCAGTTGAAGGTGGACAACAAGAAGACACCTGAGAAGACAACAATAAAGAAAAAAAATTGTTCAATTTTTGTAATTTTTTGTTGGAGGAATTTTCGAAAAAAAAAAAAATAAATAAAAACTGATAAAGCTTATCTTATTTGTTGAAGTGGAATATAATTCAATTATTAGTATTACATAGGATCTATTGGGATGATAAGAATAGATTAGTTAGAATAAACCTTGATTAAATTGATCAACTTTTGGTATTTTGAGCTGGAAAGCTTTCAGATAGTGAAAGGTATTTAATAATTTAATGAATTTTAACCTTTTCGGATAATCGAGATAAACCTTAGAAATATAATACAAGACCAAAGCTAGTCAGATAGTTTAAACCAAATCTGATCGAGTAATCGAAAATAAATCTTGTTTGATGATGAAAATTAAAAAAATCGAGCCAAATTATTAAAATTAAACCTAGCCGCATAATCAATATCTTTTGACAGAAATTTCGCCCGAAAAATAAATTCGGCAAAAATTTTGGCCGAAAAATAATTTCGGCAAAATTTTTGGCCAAAATAAAAATTTGGCAGAAATTTTGGCCGAAGTAAAAATTCGGCAGAAATTTTTACTGAAAAATAAATTCGACAAAAATTTTGGCCGAAATAAAAATTTGGCAAAAATTTCGGCCAAAAAATAAATTCGGCAGAAATTTTGGCAGAAATTTCGGCCGAAAAATAAATTCGGCAGAAATTTTGGCTGAAAAATAAATTCGGCAAAATTTTTGGCCGAAATAAAAATTTGTCAGAAATTTTGGCCGAAATAAAAACTCAACAGAAATTTCGGCAGAAATAAAAATTCAGTAAAAATTTTGGTGGAAATAAAAATTTGGCAGAAATTTCATCCGAAAAATAAATTCAGTAAAAATTTCAGCCGAAATAAAAATTTGGCAAAAATTTTGACCGAAATAAAAATTTGGCAGAAATCTCGCCCGAAAAATAAATTCGGTAAAAATTTCAGCCGAAATAAAAATTCGGCTGAAATTTCAGCCGAAAAATAAAATCCGGCAAAAATTTTGGCCAAAATAAAAGTTCGGCAGAAATTTTGGCTGAAAAATAAATTCGGCAGAAATTTTGGCTGAAAAATAAATTCGGCCGAAATAAAAATTCGTCAGAAATTTCGGATTTGCCATTAAATTGTATCAATAAATCTAGTTCCGATCTAGTTCCGATCTAGTTCCAATCTTTTGATATGAAATAGAAAACAAAAAAAATCAACTTACCAACAAGACCTTCCAATTAATTACTCTATTAAAATAATCACCAATATATAAAACTTGATATACCACATCTACCCTAGCTCAACAACAACAACATCACATGTCACTCATACAACATACCAACAACATCATTCCATATATGCAAAATGTGGAGCTGGAAGCACTCAGTGTCATTAGCCTTCGTCTATGTGACAGTTGCGTCATTTTTTGTTGACATAAAGCACTACTTAAAATCAACGGCTGACATGACATATCAATTAGATTGCTCCGATCCATCAGGTGATGAGAGTGTCACTTGTCATTTTACAAAAATTTATACACAAGAATTACATTTTAATATCACAATGATTCACACGAGTGGAAATTTTACGGCTGCTGAGATTCAACATGTCATGAATATCGGATTGCATAAATATAATATGCCAAAATATATGCCAGGTGAGTAAAATGATTCGTTGTATTGAGATTGTTAATGTTAAGATTGGGTTTGGTGGAGATTTAAATTAAGTTGTTTGGAATTTTATGGGTTTTCTGAGATGACTGAATTATTATCTGAGGTGATAAAATTTATACCGAGATGACCGAAATTTGTTGCGAGATGACCAAATTTTATCCGAGATGACAAAAATTTGTTTCAAGATGACCAAAATTTGTTCCGAGATAATCAAAATTTGTTCCGAGATGACAAAATTTATTCCGAGATGACAAAATTATTTTTTAAGATGACTAATTTTTCTCATTTAATCAGTATTTCCCTTAAGATGATAAATCTTCATCCCCAAGATGACCAATTTTTTTCTACCGAGATGACTATATTACTTTCTGAGATGATCAAATTATTTTATTTTATGATTAATTTTTACAAATTAACTTCTTTTTCAATTTATTCCTCTAAATATATGATTTTTTACAAAGATGACCAAAGTTACTTACCGAGATGACCAAACTATTTAGTTATATGACAAATTTCTAGATTAATAAATACCTTTTCTCGAGATGACAAAGTCCAATCCCCAAGATGAACATTTTTTTACCGAGATGACCAAAACTATTTACCAAGATGACTAAGTTTTTTACCTAGATGATCAACATTTTTACTTAGATGATCAACATTTTTACCGAGATGACCAAAATGATTTCATAAATGACAATTTTTTTCCAAGTTGACAAAATTTTTCCGAGATAATAGATTCTTTTAACCAAGATAACCAAATTCATTTACCAAGGAGATCAAATTTACTTTCCGAGATGACAAAACTATTTTGTCAAATGACTATTTTTCAGATTTTCAATTTTTTCTTCACAATGATCATTTTTATCGAAATGACTAAATTTTATACCTAGATGACCAACTTTCTTCCGAGATGACCAAAAAATTTCCGAGATGACCAAACTTTTTGGTTATATGATATATTTTTAAAATTGCTCAACACTTTTTCTCGATATGACACAATTCAATCCCCAAGATGAACAATTTTTAC
>CM047391.1:3404757-3515466 GCA_026123125.1 Chironomus striatipennis | reverse complement strand
GATATAATTGTATGTGGCCTTATATTTTGCAAGTGTAAAATATAAGTCCACATACATTTGCTTCTGGACTTATATTTATTTAGTGTAAATATAAGTCCAGGAACATTTATATAGTGGAGCTTATATTTACACAGTGTAATTTAATTCCAGAAAATCTAAAATCTCTGGACTTATTTTATTTTTTTGCAAATGAAAAATTTTCTTGGATTTTTCAATGAACATTTTTTTTTGATCTACCTAAATAGAGAAAAAAACGAAATTTTTCACGTAAAATAGAAAAGTCGAAAAATAATTTTTGAAAATTTAATAGAAAATTTCGTCCTTCCATCCATATAAAATTATATTCATCCAAGAAATTGATTTGAAAATTTAAAAATTTTAAAATTTTCTGTTTCTTTTTCCGTGGCTTATAAAACCAACTTCCAGTAAAGCTAGGTTTGACAATAATAATATTTTCATAGTAAATACCAGCATATAAGACCTTAAATACATCTTCTTTTATTTCAAATCTAAAGCTTATTCCTGCAAAAAGCTATAAGAATTTGAAAAAATTATTTAAACCGTCTCATTTTTTTAGAAGGCACCAATAGAAAACTTTCCCAAGTTTCTTAGTTTTTCGCATTTTTTTCATTTTCCTTTTAAAATTTTAAAAAATCTGAAACTGAGATTGTTTACCTTTTTACTTGCTTCTTAATTTTTTTTTTGGAATTTCAAGAAATTACATCCTAACAAATTCCTTTAAAATGAACTCATTCATAAAAATAATTAAACAAACATAATAGGTAGAAAATAAACAATCTCACTTTCGGAATTTTCAAATTTTCAAAAAAACAGCAAGAACCTTAATTTTATAAATTTGAACTAAAATAAAAAATGATCATTTTCAAAGATTTATTTTAGAAAATATTGAAAATTTTTACTTTATAAATCAATTTTTTGTGCAACTGAATGGTCACTAAAATGGCAGTAACTCAGCCAAAATTTAATAGATTGAAAAAATCTTTGCAGATTAAAGTTGAAATACCTGCTCAATACAATACCAAAAACGAATTTTGTGTCAAAAAAAGTCACAAAAAATACTATAAAAATGATGCCATGCTGATTAGGTGTTGAAAAAAACTAAATTGTTGTAGCAAAAGTGTCTTTAAACATACCAAATTTCAGCTCAAAATTCAAATTTTTATCTTAAAAAAGTCATTTTCAGTCTAGGGCATTTGGTAAGAGGAAATTTAAAAAATACAGAACGAAAATAAAAAATAAGGAAAATTTTCAATTTTTAAAAAAAAAAATAAAATAAGTGCAGAGATTTTAGATTTTCTGGAATTAAATTACACTGTGTAAATATAAGTTCACATATAAATGTTCCTGGACTTATATTTACACTAAACTAATATAAGTCCAGAAGCAAATGTATATGGACTTATATTTTACACTTGCAAAATATAAGGCCACATACAATTATATCTGGAATTATGTTCTGGATTTATATTTTGTTTGAGTATAAATTTTGTATCTGGCCTTATATTTTCTGGCATTATAACCCAGCATCCAAATATGGACCAAAATGTGTGTATTGGGCTCATAAGGTGCCACGAAACTTTTGGTAATGATTCATGCAGCGGTTCCGGAGAAATCAACGAACATAACACATAACACTTTTCCGAAAAAACGTAGAATTTTACGTAACGTAAGTTTTTCTTTACGTATACGTATTTTTACGTAGAGACAGTTTTGTATGAAAATTTATTAATGAATGATTAAATGGCTATAAATACTTACTGAATCTCATTTTATAGCCATAAATAGTTACTGGATCTCATTTTATGGCCATGAATGCTTACTGGATCTCATTTTATGGCCATGAATGCTCACTGGATCTCATTTTAAGAGCATAAATGAAAATGAACTGAATCCGACGATTTACTAATTTAGGATTTTGTAATCTTTGGTTTTAAGTTTTGGTCGGTTTACTAAACACGGAAATTGCGCTTTAGTCGGTCACGAGTGATCACCGTTATACTAGTATCAATATATAATTGTTTTATCAAGCGAAAAATAGATCATGCTGAGCTATAAAATATTGATGATAGAATTTCAATACTTTAACATGGAAAAATTCATACATTTTAAAAGGTTTTAGTATTCGTATATTAAATTTTCGTAACTTTAGCTTTTAACATGGAAAATATGTGAAATTGAAGGGTCTTAAGCATTGATATTATATTTTCGATGCTTTAACATGAGAAACATGTGGAATTCTAGGGTTCTAAGAGTCGAACGAGATGAAGAGAAGCGAAGTGGAGTTCGACACTCCTGTAATCTATAAAAGTCGAATGGAACGAAGCGAAGCGAAGTGAACACTCCTGTGATCTATAAAATTTGAATATAGTTCAAACTAGGTTGAGCGAAGCTCACAAATTTTTACATCCTGAACGAAGCGAAGCGAGTGAAGGTGTGAAAATTTTCTCAATACGTTTCTAAACTTTGAAATCATAAGGTAAAGTGTAAAAGTGTTCGAGCGAAGCTCGAACACAAAAAAGAAATTCATGTTCCTATTGTGATTTAGGTTTAGACTTGATAGAGACTAAAAAGTAGTAAATAAAAAAAATATAAAAAAAAAACTTTTTAAAAAACACGCTTTTTGAAAATGACCAAAAAACGTTGTTAAAATTGTTCTAAAAAGTAGTAAATAAAATAATATCACGCTTTTAAAATAAAATATATTTAAAATAAAATTTCATTGACTAACTAAAAAGTGTCTAAAATATTTTTCTAAAATATTTTATGTAGTACAAGAACACAATGACTGTAAAAGCGTGGGGCGTTCGAAAGTGGTCAACAAAATCAAAAGGGGTCGCCATAGAACAACTACGCCCCACGCTTTTACAGTCATTGTGTTCTTTGTACTACATAAAAATATTTTAAGAAAAATATTTTTAGACACTTTTGCACAGTTAATCAATGAAATTTTATTTTAGTTATATTTTATTTTAAAAGCGGCATGATATATTATTTTTATTTACTACTTTTTAGAACAATTTTAACAACGTTTTTTGGTCATTTTCAAAAAGCGTGTTTTTTAAAAAGTTTTTTTTTATACATTTTTTATCTATCAAAGATAATCATACATGAAAGTCTAGTCTATTGAATTTACTGACCGCGGAGCAGCAACTGGAGCGAAGCGGAAGTAAAAAATAGCAGATATTATTTTATCTCAAGTCAGATATTATTTTGATCTCATTTGGAAACGGTGTGAATATCTCCATGAAGCGTGATCCGCTTCATAACTAGTTAAGTATAAGATTGTTTAGTAAAATAAAAATATTTTGTAACACCAAATAATTAAAGTTCATATTAATATTTTGAAATTTAAATAAAATTAGATTATAAAATTTGAATATTTAGTTGAAAATAATAATTTGTAATTTTTTAAAACATTTAATTTTAAATTTTTTTAATTTTTTTAATTATATTAACAAAAAATTATTAATTAACTATAAAAATCATTTTTCTATTGCATAAATATATTTAAATCGATTTGTCATGTATGGGGCCGTTCACTTAGTACGTTTCGCAAAAAATGACTTTCTAGACCCTACTTCCCCCCTTTTTACTTTTTTTTAAATTGAACTTTATTTATTAAATTTAGAATATAATTATGTACAAAGTTAAGATACATGTTGAGCTGTAATTTTTAGGGTGTCAGACACTTTAATGGTCTTTATTATCCTAATTTTGCTTTCATTGATGATTGTTTAGTCGGTGTTTCGCGATGCAAGTCGAACGGTGAAGTTTGCTTGCAACTTTCCGATGTAATCTTCGATGGATGGAATTTTTGCTTCGGTATGTAGATCGACGATCTTATCATATCTTGATTTGTTGAGAAGTATTCTAAGAAATTTGTTTTGTCGTACTTGAAGTTGTTGAATGTGAGCTTTAGCGATGCTTTTAAAAGCTGGACAGCCGTATGTGAAGATGGGTCTGATTGCTAATTTGTAGATGAGGAGTTTGTTTCGTACGTCGAGATGTGAAATTCTACTGATGAGGAGATAAAGCTGTCGTAGTGCGTTGTGTGCTCTGTTGGTCACATAGTCTACATGTTGCTTCAATGTCACTCTCTTGTCGATGATCATTCCTAAATATTTGGCTTCAGTTTCCCACTTGATGTTTTCAATTAAGGAAATTTGATGTTGTTTGTTTTTTGGAAGTTGCTTGGAAGTAACTCGATTTGTGATGTGAATAAAGCTTGAGTCTTCTGTTTGTTGATGTTGATTTTCCATTTGTTCATGTAGGTAACTTGGACTTTCTTCGCTTTGTGTTGGAGATGGGTGACAATATCAGCTGAGTTTTTCTGAAAGAATGATGCAATGCTGTATCATCTGCGAACAGTGCGATTTTGTCGGTTGTCTCTCTTACAATATCATACGTAAAAATGTTGTAGAGAGTTGGGGAGAGCACAGCTCCTTAAGGTACTCCATACTTGATGAGTTTGATGTCTGAGAATTGACCTTTTATAAAAACTGAAAAAGTTCTTTCACTGAGGAAGGATCTTACAGTTTTTATAAGTGGCAGTGGAAATCTCAGCTGGAGCATTTTGTACAGGAGTCCGTTGTGCTAGACTCTGTCATATGCTTTTTCGACATCGAGGAAGATCATGCCAGTTGACTTTTTGTTTTTGATGTTTTCTTTTGCAGTCTTGATCACTTTGATGAGCTGATGCGATGTTCCCCCCTTTTTACGCATGGTAACAAATTGTCAATCCTCCCCCTCCCCTCATTGAATGTTCACAAAATTTTTCAATTCAAAAAATATATTAGTATTATTAGTTTATTTTTTTAATATTCTAAATTAACGAACAAAAACTAAATTCACATACAAAAAACCTAAATTTCAAATTAAAATTTTAAATTTTTATTGTCGGAAGAACGTTACATTTTCAAACACTCCCCTTTCGCCCCCTCCCTTAAAATGCGAACGTACAACGTACTAAGTGAACGACCCCTAAAATACTAAAATACAAAATTTTGTTGAAGTAAAATTATTTTATTAAAATTATAAAAATTTTTATTTTTCTATTTTATTGAAAATTTATTATTATCATTATTTGTAATCTAATTTATTATGCATTTTATATTTTTATTTTTTAATTTAGCATATAATTCATAAAATTAGTGATTAACTTTTTTCACATTAAATCGTCAAATTTTAAGAACCAATTAAAGTTTTCACTTTTTTCAATCAAAGCTTGGAATTTTTCAACTACTTCTTCGTATTCTTTTTCTAATCTTTCTTTTAATATTTCATAAATGTAAACAACAACTTCGAGATTTTTATTATTTTCGACGAGAAATTCAACAAAATTTTTATCATTTTTGTCCTTTTTTTGGAAGCAATTTAGAAATATTTGATCATTTGTAAGAATTTCTTTTAAATAATCCCAAATTGTTTTATGAAAATTAAAAGAATTTTTAAAAGAAGAAAGATGCAAAAAGTTGTGCCCATCCAAATTTGTTTGAATTAAAATATCAAAAAATGAATTTTTTTCTTCTTCAGATAAAAATAAACTTATATTAGCTTTTAGCCATTCAACTAATTTAAAACTATTTTTAGTTTTGACCGAAAGATGAAAAATATTTTCGCAATTTTTGTTGCAATTTTTCATTAGTTTGAAAATTTCTTCAACTGTAAAATACTTTTGTAAATTTTTTAAATATCTTTCAGCATCTATTATTCTTAAATAAAAGCCAGAATCAGTTAAATATTGAAATAAACTTTCATTTTCGCTCATTGACAAAAGATTTTCTTTTATGGAATTTTCATCAAAATTTAAATTTTTAACAAATATAACCAAATCTTTTAAATTGCTAAAAGTTCTATGTATGTCCATACTCTGAAATTCGAGTAAAATTACTGGATATTGAAGTAAAATATTTTGAATCCATTCTTCGACTTTAACTTTGTTTGTTTCATTTTTTTGTGAAATTTTTAATATTTTATCCAAATTTTCTCTTAAATACTGAATTTGTTCATTTTTACTCATAAAATTTTTGTAATTGTTCCAAGTTAGTTCAAAAATTTCTTTTGTGTTATAAAAAACGGCAGTTTGTATTACATCTAAATTTCTAGTATCTAATAAGCCCCATAGTGATGAATAAGTACTTACTAAATTAACAATTTCTTCTGGGCTTAAATATTTCTTAAAAATTTTCCAAATTTTTTCATGAAAATTTATCAATTTGACATTTTTTGCTGCTAAGTGCAACAAACTTGGAGTTTCATCACTGTGGTAACTCAAAACTTCTTTAATTTCGTCAATTGATGCAATCGACTCAAATTGATTGAATAAAAATTCAAAAATGTTTAAAGACGACTGGTCTAGTGCTGAATGAAGAATTGTTTGCTCTTCATTATCAATATCTGTAAATATTTCAGTAATTATTCCAGAATTATTTGGGATTTTTGAGATTTTTGTCCACAAAACTTTTACAATTTTAATATTTTTGGTCAAAATTGCTCGATGCAAAAAATTTCTTTTTTCTGAATTTTGAGTTAAAAGAAAATATTTGAAATTTTCCTCCAAATTTTGATTTTCGAAGATTTTTTCATATTTTGTCAGCAATTCTTCGACATTTTCATGGTTTTCTGACTTGAGACATTCTTCAAATTCTTTGTCAAACTCATCAAATATTTTCATCTCAAAATTTATTCCAAATTCTTCAAAAAGTTCTTTTGTCCAGTCAAAGACTTCTGGACAGTTTTCTGATGCCAATTTTAATAAATTTTCATTCCAATTTAGACTTCTTAATATGTGAATTAAAACTGAATTATTTGCATTCTCAAACTTTTTAAGTTCATTCCAAGTAAATTCAATTTGTTTTAAATTTCCAACAAGAATAAAATTCACAAAAAATAATTCCACAATTTTGATAATTTCATAAAAATTAAAATTTTCAGAATAAATTTTCCACAGTTTTTTATAAACATCAAAAAATTCTTCTTTATGCAATTCTGATGCAAGTAAAATAAATTTGCTATTATTTAAAAAAATTTTAAGCTCGTTACTTGATTTAAAATTTTCCAATTCATCAATTATAAATTTTATTTTTTCGCAATCTAATTCTTCTTCTTCTTTTTCATCATCATCATCATTTAAATTATGACGTGTTCTTTCTACTAAACCACTCTCGTTAAGAATTTGTAAAAACTCTTGATCAGTGCCGCAAGCTAGCTTCAGCGAATCCCACATAGTTTTATAAATTTCCAATTTTTTCCTTCCTAAATCTTTTATTTTTGATTCTATTCCATCTGTTCTTCCATCTTTCTTTTGTATTTTTAATTTTAATATTTCTCCAAACTTTTTCTTGCCAAATTTCTCCACTAATATTTTAACTAAAAAATCACCAACTTCACCAAAATATAATTCATTCATGAAACATTCTCCTCTGTTGTTAATTTTCATTATCATTTCTTCTAAAGTTTTCAAGTCAAATAATTCAAACATTTTGTTCCAAAATTCCTTAAATTCATCAACATCTAACTCATATAAATAAAATAAAATATTTGATCCATTATTATTTTCTTTACTGACAAGTTTTTTAAACATTTCGACGCCCATAATTTCTTCAATTTCTTTCCAGCATTCTAAAGGTTTTAAGTTCCTTTTTTCTTGTATTTCCAAGATTAATAATTGCAGAAAAGTTTCTTCATACCAATTACAATTGTACAATAACTTGAAAATTTCTCCCAAATTTAAATATTTTTTGAGTATTTCGAGAAATTTTTTTAATTTTGAAACGTTTAAATTTTCAAATTTTTTTAGCATGGAAAAAATGTTTTCTTTCCTCCAAGTTTTAACTTTCAATTCTTTGTTTACAATCTCTTTTCCAAATTTTATTTCCAATTTTATCACAAATTCCTCAAAATATTCAATTTCAAGATCAGATCTAATCAAATTCAGGAAAACTTTGTCTTTTGTTATTAATTTCTTTAAATGTTCATCATTAAAATAATTTTTCGATGTTAAAATTTGAAGAACAAAATCAATAAATTTATCTTGCGCATTCCTGCAAATATCTCCAAATCTGTTCATGTCTCGAAACATTTTAATGTTTTCATCAGTTTGCATTTTTGGTACAATTTTATTTAAATCTGCGCTGCTTAACATCTCATTCAGGAACATTCGAATTACTCCGAATTTTTCAATCGTCAAGACTTTTGCGAACATGTCAACAACTTCCGTTCGAGGTGAAACTTTTTTAAGTTCTTTTGCAATAAAATCAGCAATAAAATATTCACGAAGTGTTTCATGGTTGAAAAAATCTTTTCCGTCCTCAATTCTAACGATTCCGCCCGCAACAACTTCCTTATCTGTCCATTCACTCCTGTTATAATTTTCAAAAAGGACTTCAGCTTGTTCGGCAAATAAAGTTAAAATTGCCAAAAATTGATGAAATTTATAAAAAGTGAGCTTAAATTGTTGACTTTTTTTGGTTGCTTGACTTCTAATTTCGCCTTTTTGCGTTGCCCATTGCCAGAAAAGTTCTTGAGCCAAACTTTCATACAGCTTTGTTTGATTGAAATTAATTGTGGCTTCTTTGTTATTTTTGGAAATTTCAGCTGCAATTTTGTAAATTTGAGGCATTCCAATTGACCGTTTCCAAAAAAAATTAGAAACAGAAACTTTTGCAGCAATCTTTTCAGCCATTTCAAGAAAATTTTTGTATTTTTCTGATTTTTTGATAAATTCTTCAAATTCTTCTTTAGTTTTTAATTCTTTTGCTTCAGGTTCATTCAACATCCAACTTTTTGCTATGAATTTTGCTCCTTCAGATTTTGAGAAATCTTCAAGTTTCCATGCAATGTCAATTTGAAGTTCCTTCTGCAAATTAACCTTAAAATAATCTCGTGTTGCAATCCACAACTGATTTCCGCCATTTTGTTCAAACGACTTTGCCAAGCTGCAAACAAATTCAGCACAATCTGGCGCAATTTCATCAAATCCGTCAAAAATTACAAAAATTTTGCCAATTTCGTACATTTTTTGGAAGATTTTCGCCTCGAAATTGTTTTTGTCAAGTTTTAAAATTTTTTCTGTCAAAAATTTTGAAAATTCTAAAATTTCATTTTGTTGTGCTTTAAACTCCTTAATGAACTGCTTCAAATCGACATAAGTGACCCAACATGTTGGATATTTTTCCATTAAAGTCTTTGAAATTTGAATCATTGCCCAACTTTTTCCATTTCCTGCAATGTCCGATATCAGCACAAATTTGTCATTTTGAACATTAAAAAGAAGATGGTTAGAAGGAAATATCCAATTTGAATCCACTAACCTTCTGTATTTATAAAGAAAACAAAAATGTTCAGGTTCTTTAAATCCATTGTTGACAGGAATTGGTTGTTGATTTAAAATTAAATTTAAAAGTTCAACATCAACAATTTCACTGAAGTTTATTCTCGACCGGTCACTTGATTGACCGATAGCTGGACTTGATGATGGAAGAGCTGCAGATTGAGACAAGGACTTTGATGATGATTTTTGTTCTGGATCTTGAAGCTTCTTCTTAGGTTCAAAAAGTTCCAACAAAGAAACTTGAGAATTATTTTGGAAATTTACTTTAGTTTGTAGCAACTGATCCTGACTTTTTTCTGTCAAGTCATTCCAGTTGTACTCAACACTTATATCCTTTGAACATTGGTTTGATAAATTTTGTTTAACTTCTTCGGCCTGATTTTCATTTTTGACAACAAAAAACAGACTCGATTCCGAACTAAATTGTAAATTATTAAATTCTTCACAATTATAATTCGCATAGTCAATAATTAAGTTTAATTTTGGATTTTCTTTTAACAAATTTTTGAAATCTTTACAATTTTCTGAATTTTTGAGGACTTCTGGATCAACGAAAATATTTTTTGTGTCAACTAAATTACCGAACTTAATTTCTAGATTTTTATAAATGTCAATGAGCAACAATTTTGGAACATTTGCTTTTATTATTACAAACTTATTATCTAATAATGCATTAATGTCTATTTTTGTTTCTTTTAATTCTAAATTACGTTCCTTAATATTCTTTAAAAGTTGGAAAATTCTGTTAATTTTTCTAACATTTTCTCGACTTTTTAAATCAAATTTTTTTATTTCTGGCCAAACTTGTTCTTCCCAATAATTAAATAAATCTTTGTACTTATCTTCAAGCTGATCTGCCTTTTCTTTATTGTTGTCATATTGAGCGAGGATTTGCATGACTCGAACGATCAATTCTGGATGATGATCTTGTTCTGCATAATGCCGAAATACACTTGAAATAATTCCGTCGCATTCGTCGTCAGGATCGTTTGCTCCATTCGCTATCCATTTGTTGATCGCAGCTACAACAGCTTCAAACTTCTCAACCGTGGCCTTGCAATGTTTGTAGTAAGGATGTTCAGCATTTTCGTAGATTAATTTCATCACATAATGACACAACTCGTGAGCCAAAACTCCTTTAACCTTTTGATATCTTTTTAATTCTGTTTCGTCGTCATCTAATTTGGCGCCAATAAAAATCCACTTTTCGTTGGGAAACATAACTCCTAATGAACCTGCTCTTCCTAAGCTTGCATTTTCATCCTGAAGTATAAGGAAATAATTAATTCTCATGTTTAAGTTAACAATTTAAAGTTTGACTTACAGTTGTGCTTTCGAAATCGAAAATAATTTTAAGTTCCTCGCAGGATGCAGCAACATTTAAGAATTTTTCTCCATATTTAATCTTGTTGATGTCTTCGAACCATTTTCTTATAACTTTTCTGTATTCTGCTTCTTTGTCCTTGACTGTTTTTCTGTTGTGGATAAATGACCTGTTGCATAACAAATTGACTGATTGTTGCTCACTGCTGAGTCCTTTTTTGACATTTAGTCTCGTTTGTTTTGATTTTACTTTAATTGCTTCTTTTAGTTCTTCTTTACTGAGCACATCCTCAAGATCCTTGAATTCTGTTGCATAAAATCCTTGCGACTTTAAGAAGTAAAATGATTTATAACTTTTTTGATCAACAGCTTGTTGCATTGCTGATTTATTTTCAGTATTGTACGCAATTCTCAAATTTAAATTTTTGTTGATGAATTTTGTAATTTCCTTCAAGTCATTATCGTCAATTGATTCATAAAGTTTTGTTCTTTCTTCTACAATTTCCTTTAATCTTTCATTCTCAATTCCATCCAATTTAAAGTCTTTTGGAAATGGAAAGTCGGAGATTTGTATCAAGTCACAAAGGACATCAAATTGATTTGAATTAAATGCAGTTGTAGAAATTTGAACTTGATGATCGAATGGAAGGAGCTGAATTAGATGAGACCAGTAAGTGATTAAATAATCGATGACCTCTTTAGTAGCATTTTCGACAGCTTTTGACAGAACTGACAGATGTATTGTATTATCTTCTGGTTTTTCTGCCGGATCTGCTTGATTCATCTGATTCTCATGATCGCTGGATGCTGATACTGATGCATTTGATGAGTGTTGGTGTTCTTGATTAACATTCAAGTCTCCTGCTGATCTTTTTTCCTGTTCATCTACTTCCTGATTATTTGAATCCTTTTCGTAAATAAATCTAGTATAAAGTAAATTTTGCGCTTGAATGTTCAGCATTTGCCCATTGTTCTCAAACGAAGCATCCAAAGCAGCTAAAAAGTCATTTTTTGTTCCACATTCAGCACATTCAAGAACCAGATCTTCTATAAAATCTTCAGACAGCTCAAAAATTCTCAAAAATTTAAGAATTAAGGAACAGTTTTGCAATTCCTTTAAGTTGTAGAGCACAATGTCTTTTGATGTTTCTAATTGTCCGTCCAGAACTGAGCACAAAAATGTTGGAAAATTAAGGAACTTATCAAAGTTTGCTGAGCTTTTGTCGATGCCATTAAAGCTGAGAGAATCTTGATCTTTGTAATAGAATTTTGTAACATTTCGCTGTTCAGATTTGATTTGTAAAATCATCGGCCGGTTTTCTCCAAATTTGATCACAAACTTTTTAATAGTGTTAAAACGATTGTGATTTCGATTGAATGATTTTAATCAAAGTAATCGAAATGGAAAAAATGATCGAAATAATTTCAATTGAAATTCAATCGAAATCGAAATGATGAATAATCATAATGATCGAAATAAAATATTATGATAATTAATTATTTCGATTGCGATCGAAATGATCGAAATTTGTATTTCGATCTTAAGATCGCAATCGAAATAAAAACAAAGGATTTTTTCCTTTGCAAATTTTCCAAACATTTATGCTGTTTTACGCGAAACTGGACACAATCCTTTCGAAAAAACTGCACAATCTTGTATCTTATGCACATAACATGCTTAATATACCTAAAGGAAGTGCTGGAAGTGCTTGGTTCCTGAGATCTGACCACCTCTCTAAAATGTCATGAATCGTCGAGAAATCAAATAAAATTTTTTTGGTCGGTTCCAGTCAGTTGGACATAACCAGTTCCTTGCACTATTCTTTATAAAATTAAAGAAATCTTTGAAATAGAAACGAAAGGTAACGAAAAATCAGAGGATACCATAAGTTTCAGTTGTATTTTTGCAAGGAAAAATGGAAAATGACAGCCTGTAAACAAGGAACAACTCAATCGACAAAAAAGCAATTTAAATTTTAAAGAAAAAGCCAAAAATTTCACTCATTATTTTTTACAACATATAGAACTATTTTTTCCTTAATTAATATAAAGAAACTGGTTATGTCCAACTGACTGGAACCGACCAAAAAAATTTTATTTGATTTCTCGACGATTCATGACATTTTAGAGAGGTGGTCAGATCTCAGGAACCAAGCACTTCCAGCACTTCCTTTAGGTATATTAAGCATGTTATGTGCATAAGATACAAGATTGTTCAGTTTTTTCGAAAGGATTGTGTCCAGTTTCGCGTAAAAAAGCATAAATGTTTGGAAAATTTGCAAAGGAAAAAATCCTTTGTTTTTATTTCGATTGCGATCTTAAGATCGAAATACAAATTTCGATCATTTCGATCGCAATCGAAATAATTAATTATCATAATATTTTATTTCGATCATTATGATTATTCATCATTTCGATTTCGATTGAATTTCAATTGAAATTATTTCGATCATTTTTTCCATTTCGATTACTTTGATTAAAATCATTCGATCGAAATCACAATCGTTTTAACACTACTTTTTAATCCTTTCAACTTTTGTTGATTTTTTTGATTTTTTAAAATTTATGTTTTTGCAATCGACGACAATGATGAACAAATTTGGAAATTCTTGACATTTTAAATCACTCAAAAATTTTATAACTTCATCATATTCGTAATCGGATGAGAATTTGAGAATTTTACAGTTCCTCTTTACATCCTGGCTGACATTTTTGCTGTCCTTTGTGACATTTAAAATGCAATTTTGCACAATTTTAAAGCACTTTTGTGATAAAATGTCAAATTTTTGATCTTCTTGAGATTCATTTTCACTTTTCACTTCTTTTTCTTCATTTACTTCCAGTTGATCTTCATCATCCATCTTGAAAAGATGTTGACAATCTAAAAAAAAAATAGAAAAGATCATTTTTTGATGTTAAATTCATTTTAAATCTTAAACTTGTTGCTTTTACTTACTCGACAATGATTTTAATTTGTCAATTATTCAATTTTTGAAGCTTTTACTTTCTGATTTGTATTCGAAAATTTAATTTTTCTTAATTTTTTTGCGATGATTAATTCAGAAAAATATAACATTTAGTTAACTTATTTTAAGTTATATCAGAAATTCAAAAATATTTTATTCGTTAATAAATTTTATATAAAAATTTAATTTTTTTAAAAACAATAAAATTTTATAAAATTGTTCAAACTTTCATCCTTAAATTACAACGAATTAAATTAAATTTAATTTTTATAAAATTCTAGCAACAATTTCAAAGAAAATTTAGAAAAAACACAAAAAAATATCAAAAAAGTAATTTAAAATAACGGTCAAAATATTTTTGAATTTTTAAATTTGTTATCCAATAAAATTCTTCAAATTTTGATAATTTTTGTGCAACTTTTAACTTTATTTTAAATTAATATAAATTTATTGATAATTTATTGTTAAACAAACTGAAAAATTTCAATAATTTTCAAATATTTTTATTATTTTTCATTTCAGTTCTTCTTCTTCACATTTTTATTTATTCATTAATCAGCAGCTGATCGTGACTTCATAACAATCTCAAAAAAATAAAAGAAAAAATTATGTTTTTATTAAATTTAAGTTCTGTGCTTGAATGCAAATCAAATTCATCAAAATTAAAGTTTTGACAATAAATTAACAATTAAGTGAATCCACATGGACATAATGGAATTGACGAAAATGAACCTGAAAATTAATTATTCAAAAAAAAACAGAAAAAAATGAAAATTTCTCAATTCTGAAAAGAACAAGTTGCAAGGCAGCATTTCCGGGACATGAAACATGAAAAAAGATGCACAAAAAAGTCAAAAATTTGATTGATTTTAAGACACAAGATGCAATCATGCTGTCAAGGTAAGACTTGAGTATTCTTAATTTGATCCTTTAACTGGACTTAAATGAGCATTAATAATTTTTTATTATTTTAGTTAAATTTGATTAAGAACAAATCTTGCTGGAATTGCTGCATAAATAAGAAAAGAATCGTCCAAATGCTGAGTAACTTTTAAGTTGTTATGAATTCATCAATAAAAGCATTTAAATAAGCATTTAATGGATGTCGAGGACGTGTGCAAGCAGCTTTATTTAAATTTTCTCATTTTTTTACAAATTTTGATGCAAATTTTGAGTTTTTTTGGTTTTTATTTTGATGGATTTGAGCTTTTTGTATTAATGGGTTGAAGGATGTGCTGGACATGATTTTGAGGGTTCTGGAAGGTGAAATTATGAATTTTTTGGGCAAACTTACTTATTTACTTACTTTATTGACCGTTCAGATCAATTTTGATCCGAAATTTCCTTTAATTTTCGCCTACAACTGACTCTATCGTTAGTGGCTCGCTGCCAATTTCCAATACCAAGTGCTGTGCTGTCTGTATCAATGGCTTCTTTCTAAAAGTTCTTTGGACGCCCGCGTGACTTTTTTCCTTCAGTAAAGTCTGACTTAAAGACCTTAACTTATTGAAACTTCTTCAGGTCTTCTTACAACATGTCCAGCCCATCGAAGCTTGTTTACCTTAATTCGTTTCACAATATTAGCTTCTGTAAAAAGCGCTGATTCACTTCTTCGTTGTTCCTGCATTTGAAAAGGTTTTTTTCTTTCTTTGGTCCAAAAAATGCATAAAATAATCCTTTGGGCATAAAATTAAAAAAATGTGAAAAAAATTCCATCAAAAAAAAAAAATCAAAAAAAAACAAAAAAAAAAAAATAAAATTCCATTTTCAGCTGTTCCATTTTCAAAATCAATCAAATTTATAGAAAAATTGCGACAAAGAAAAAAATGAAAAAAACTTTATTTTGGCTTCGAAGCTTAGTTTTGTGGACTTTTAATTCTTAAGTCTTGAGATCGATTCCAGTCAAGTCCGAACATTTTTTTCACTTTGTTCCTTCATTCCGTCAATAAATTTCAAATTTCAGCTTCATAATGACTAGAAATGGCATCGATATACAAATGCAACTCATCACTTACTTACCAGCAACTTTTGAAGGATTTAATTGAGGAAAAAAGATCAAACCAGTTCCGTGCATTAATTTGGAGCCAGTCAGTTCCATTAAGGACAAGATTTGATAATTAAAAGAAGAAATTGCAGCAATTAAAGAACAATTCAAGTCAAAGTTGATAAAAAAGCTTCAAATTCGAACTGGAAATGAAAAAAATTCTAAATTTGAGCAAATTTGCAAGAAGAAATTGAAGAAAAAATTAGCAAAAGCTGGAGACCTTCGGTAACGTTAATTTCTTGTGTATTGATGAAGTTGCGAGTAAGAAGGATAAAATTGAGGATTTAGATGGAAAATTTGCTTCGTTTTGTGCTGGAAATTTAAATTGAATAAAATTAATTGATTTATAAAAATAAAATTTTTTAAAATAATTCTTTTTTTTATCTTATTTTAAATAATTTTTTGTACAATTTAATTAATGTTTTTCTTTTTTTTTATTTATGTATAATAAAATATTAAAAATATGACAATAATACTTAAATTAACACATTTTATATAATAAATTTGACTTTAAATTATTTTATTTTTTAGTTAATATTTTAAATTATTTTATAACAATTAATTTTATTATTTTGACATTTATTTGAAAAAAATCTAAAGTAATCAAATTACAAAATATTATTAAATATTAAATTGCAGTTATTTTATTAAAATTTAAAAAATATTATTTTATTGTTAATAATTTTGTTTATAATTACATTATTATTATTCATAAATTTTTATATTACATCGATAGTTCTTAATATTATTCATTATTCATTATTTATTAATTTTTTTATTTAATTTAATTCATCCAACTTTAAATACCAACTAAAATTTTCACTTTTTTCAATCAAAGCTCGAAATTTTTGAACTTCTTTTTGATATTTTTGACTTAATTTTGCTTTTAATATTTTATAAATATGAAAAACAACTTCGGGATTTTTATTGTTTTCGAAAAGAAACTCAATAAAGTTTTTAACATTTTTGTCGTTTTTTTGGAAGCAAATTTGAAATATTTGCTCGTTTGTAAGAATTTCTTTTAAAAAATCCCAAATTTCTTCATGAAATTTTAAAGAATTGTTAAAAGTAGAAAGATCCAAAAAAGTGTGTCCATCCAAGTTTGTTTGCATTAAAAGATCAAAAAATGAATTTTTTTCTTCTTCTGGTGAAAATAAATTTTGAACAGCTTCTAACCATTCAACTAATTTAAATTCATTTTCAGTTTTGACCAAAGGATGAAAAATATTTTCACCATTTTCGTTGCAATTTTTCATTAATTTTAAAATTTCTTCAACTTTTAAATATTTTTGTAAATTTTCTAAGAATTTTTCAGCATCTCTCGCATTAAATTTATAGTCAGAATCAAATAAACATTGAAACAAATTTTTATCTTCATTCATTGACAAAAGTTTTTCTTTTATGAAATTTTCATCAAATTTTAAATTTTCAACAAACAATAACAAATTTTCTAATTCATCGTCCCTAAACAACATCATACTCTGAAGTTCGAGTAAAATTGCTGGATATTGAACTAAAATATTTTGAATCCATTCTTCGATTTTAACTTTTTTTCTTTCATTTTTTTGTGAAGTTTTAAATATTTCAGGCAAATTTTCTCTTAAATACAGAATTTGTTCGTTTTTACTCATTAAACTTTTGTAATTGTTCCAAGTTAGTTCAACAATTTCTATTGTGTTAAATCTAATGGCCTTTTGTAATACATCATAATATTCTTCAGTTATTAACTCAACAATTTCTTCTGTTTTGAAATATTTTTTATAAATTTTCCAAAGTTTTTCATGAAAATTTTTCAATTTGACATTTCTTGTTGCTAAATCGAACAAAGTATGATTAAATCGATGACGAAAATGATCATCAATTTCGCAAATTAAAATTTCTTTAATTTCGTCAATTGATGCAATCGACTCTAATTGATTGAATAAAAATTCAAAAATTTTGTATGACAAATCATCAACTGCTGCATGAAGAATTGTTTGCTCATGTTTATCAAGTTCTGTAAATATTTCAGAATTTATTCCAAAATCATTTGGACTATTTGAAAATCGTGACCACAAAACTTTTACAATTTCAATATTTTTGGTCAAAACTGCTCGATGCAAAAAATTTCTTTTTTCTGAATTTTGAGTTAAAAGAAAATATTTGAAATTTTCTGACAAATTTTGATTTTCGAATATTTTTTCGTATTTAGTCAGCAATTCTTCGACATTTGAGTGATTTTTTGATTTGAGACATTCTTCAAATTCTTTTTCAAACTGTTTAAATATTTCAGTTTCAAAATTTATTCCAAATTCCTTAAAAAGTTTTTTTGTCCAATCAAAGACTTCACGACAGTTTTCTGATAAATTTTCTAATAAATTGTTATTCCAATTTAGCCTTCTCATCATGTGATTTAAAGCTGAATTATTTGCATTTTCAAACTTTTTAAGTTTGTTCCAAATGAATTCAATTTGTTTTAAATTTCCACTTTGAATCATTTCCCAAAAAAATAATTCGACAATTTTTATAATCTCACGAAAATTAAAATTATCTGAATAAATTTTCCACAACTTTCCAAAAACATCAAAATATTTTTGTTTAATTAATACAGTTGTAAACAAAAGACTTTTCTCGTGATTTCGCTTCCATAGCAAGTTTTTCAGCTCATCACAGGTTTTGAATTTTTCTAATCCATCAATTATAAATTTGACTTTTTCACCATATAATTTGTCGTCATCTAATGCTATTTCTAATAATTCGCTCATGTAAATAATTTGTAAAAACTCTTGATCAGTGCCGCATGCTAGCTTTAGCGAATTCCAAACAATTTTATAAATTTCCAAATTTTTCCTTCCTAAATCTTTTATTTCTGATTTTATTCCAACTTTTCTTCCATCTTTCTTTTGTAATTTTAATTTTAATATTTCTCCAAACTTTCTTTTTTCGAATTTCTCCGCAAATATTTCAACTAATGCATCGCCAACTTTATCGATTTTTAAAAAATTCATGAAACAATACCCTTTGTAGTTTATTTTCATTATCATTTCTTCTAAAGTTTTCAGGTCTCCTTTAAATAATTCAAACATTTTGTCCCAAAATTCCTTAAATTCATCAACATTTAAATCTTTTAAATAAAATAAAATATTTGATTCATTTAAATTTTCTTTACTGACAAATTTTTTGAACATTTCGACGTCCATGATTTCCTCAATTTCTTTCCAGCAATCAATGGAGTTTCCGGTGTTTTCTAAGATTAGCTGTGGAAAAGTTGCTTCTTTCCAATCACACTTGTACATTAACTTGTAAATTTCTCCCAAATTTAAATATTTTTTGAGAATTTCGAGAAACTTTTTTAATTTTGAAACGTTGAAATTTTTTGATTCACTTAGCATGGAAAAAATGTTTTTTTTATCATGCTTTATAACTTTCATTCCTTCTCTTACAATCGCTTTTCCTAATTTTGTTTCGATTTTTTTCACAAATTCCTCAAAATATTCAATTTCAAGATCAGATCTAATCAAATTCAGAAAAACATAATTTTTTGTAATTAGTTTCTTTAAATCTTCGTCATTAAAATGATTTTTTGAATTTGAAATTTGAAGAACAAAATCAA
Organism: Chironomus striatipennis; assembly: GCA_026123125.1. Lineage (NCBI taxonomy): Eukaryota > Metazoa > Arthropoda > Insecta > Diptera > Chironomidae > Chironomus > Chironomus striatipennis. The sequence goes on along the minus strand of CM047391.1, from coordinate 3,496,189 downwards.
TCAATTTTTCTTGCGCACTAATGCAAATATCTCCAAAACTGTCCATGTCTCGAAACATTTCAATGTTTTCATCAGTTTGAATTTTTGTTGCAATTTTATTTAAATCTTCTTTGTCTAAAGTCTCATGCAGGAACATTCGAATTACTCCAAATTTCTTCACTGCTATGATTTTTGCGACCATGTCAACAACTTCCTGTCGAGGTGAAACTTTTTTAAGTTCTTTAGCAATAAAATCAGCAACAAAATATTCACGAAGTGTTTCATGGTTGAACAAATATTTTTTTGTTTTTACTTCTTGTTCTTCATCCTTACGTTCATAATTGAAATAACCAAATGGGATATAACTTCTTTTACCAATTTCAATTGGTTTCTCTTCTTCTTCAATTCTAACAATTCCGCCCGCAACAACTTCCTCGTCTTTCCATTCACTTTTGTCATAATTTGGAAAAAATATTTCCACAAATTCAGGAAATAAAGTTAAAATTGCCAAAAATTGATGAATTTCTTTAAATTTTAAATCAAATTCAAGACTATTTTTATTTGCTTGACTTCGAATTTCGCCTTTTTGTGTGGCCCATCGCCAGTATAATTCCTGCAATAAAGATTTGTACAAATTTGTTTGCGTGTAGCTGATTGTGGCTTTTTTGTTGTTTTTTGAGATTTCGGCAATGATTTTGTAAATTTGAGGCATTCCGATTGATTCATAAGATTTAGAAACTTTCTCAACAATCGTTTCAGCCATTTCAAGAAAATTCTTGTATTTTTCTGATTTTTGGATTAATTTTTCAAATTCTTTTTTAGTTTTTAATTCTTTTACTTCAGGTTCATTCAACATCCAACTTTTTGCTATGAATTCTGTTCCAGCATATTCTGAGAAATTATCAAGTTTCCATGCATTCCAAATTCGAAGTTCCTTCTGCAAATTAACCTTAAAATAATCTCGTGTTGCAATCCACAACTGATTTCCGCCATTTTTTTCAAACGACTTTGCCAACTTGCAAACAAATTCAGCACAATCTGGTGCAATTTCATCAAATCCATCAAAAATTATGAAAACTTTGCCAACTTCGTACATTTTTTGGAAGATTTTTTCTTGAAAATTATTTTTGTTAAATTTTAAAATTTTTTCTGTCAAAAATTTTGAAAATTCTAAAATTTTATTCTGTTTAGCTTTAAACTCCTTAATAAACTGCTTCAAATCGACATAAGTGACCCAACATGTTGGAAATTCTTTCATTAATTCCTTTGAAATTTGAATCATTTCCCAACTTTTTCCATTTCCTGCAATGTCTGATATCAGCACAAATTTGTCTTTTTGAACTTTGTAAAGAAGGTCGTCGTCGGAAAAAGATTCCTTCTTTGAATCTATAAACTTTCTTGATTCATAAAGAAAACAAAAATTTTTAGGTTCTTCAAAAACATTGTTAACAGGAATTGGCTGTTTATTTAAAAGTAAATTTAAAAGTTCATCATCGCCAATTTCACTAACTTCAGTGTGCCTTCTCGATAGGACACCTGGTTTATTGATAACTGGAACACTATTAACAGGAACTGACTGTTGATTTAAAATTAAATTCAAATTCTCATTGTTTCCAATTTTATAGAAGTCAACACTCTTAGTACCAGTTGGATGAAAAGTAGCTGAACTAGATGATGGAAGGTCAACAAGTTGAGATGAATTTTTTTTATAGTTAAACCATTTTAATTCTTCTGATTCCTTCAGCTTATTAGGATGAAAGAGTTCAAACAAAAAAATATTTGAATTATTTTGGAAGCAGATTTTAGTTTGAAGAAGTTGATCCTGACTTTCTTCTGTCAAGTCATTCCAATTGTACTCAACACTTATATCCTTTGAACATTGATTTGTCAAAATTTGATTAACTTCTTCAGCCTGATTTTCATTTCTGACAACAAAAAACAGACTCGATTCTGAACTAAATTGTAAATTCTTAAATTCTTCGCAATCTGTCGATGTATAATCGACAATTAGGTTTAATTTTGGATTTTCTTTTAACAAACTTTTGAAATCTTGACAATTTTCTGAATTTTTGAGGACTTTTGGATCAACGAAAATATTTTTTGTGTCTATTAAATCGCCAAATTTATCATAAAGATTATCGTAAATGTCAATGAGCAATAATTTTGGAACATTTGCTTTTATTATTACAAACTTATTATCTAATAATGCATTAATGTCTATTTTTGTTTCTTTTAATTCTAATTTACGTTCTTTAATATTCTTTAAAAGTTGGAAAATTCTGTTAATTTTTCTAACTTTTTCCCGCTTTTTTAAATCAAATTTTTTTATTTCTGGCCAAACTTGTTCTTCCCAATAATTAAATAAATCTTTGTACTTATCTTTAAGTTGATCCGTCTTCTTCTTGTCGTTGTCATATTGAGCGAGGATTTGAATAACTCGTACGATCAATTCTTGATGATGTTTTTCTGTTTCATAAATTCGAAAAACTTTTGAAATAATTCCGTCGCATTCATCGTCAGGATCATTCGGTCCATTCGCCAACCATTTGTTGATTCCATTCACAATTTTTGTAAACTTCTTAATTTCGTTCTTGTAATATTTGTAATAAGGACGTGAATTATTCTCAAATATGAGTCTCATTACATAATGATATAGCTCGTGAGCCAATGTTCCTTTGATCTTTTGAAATCGATTCTGCTGTTCTTGTTTCGTGCCTGACATCTCTGCACCAATAAAAATTAACTTATTTGTATAATTTGTATTTCCTGCAGAGCGTGATGATTTTAGGTTTATACATTCGACCTGCAATTATTAAAAAAAAAAATCATTACTAGTGTTTTGGATCAAGGACTGGTATATCCTAGAACTCAATATAGGACAATGTTGTCCAAACTATATGCCATGGAAAACTAGTGTCTTTCAGTGTACTAAAGTGTACTAAACTGTAATTTTAGCATCAAAATAAAAATAATCAAAAAATGCTCTAAAAATTTGGACAACACTGATCTAGGATATATTTATGATAGGGTATTATTTATTGGGCAAAAATTTCCCGTTTAAGTTTACATTACATTTTAATTTAAATATATTTGCTTCCTATGATAATTAAAAATAAAAATATAAAGGACTTACCGTTTGTCTTTTAAAGTCGAAAACAATTTTAAGCTCTTCACTTGACGCAGCTATTCTTAATAATTCTTTTCCGTATTTGATTTTTTCGATGTCTTCAAACAATTTTTTAATATTTTTCCAAAATTCATCTTCTTCAGTTTTGCTGATTCTCACATCATGGATTTGGGACTTATTGCTCATTAAATTGACTAAACTTTGAGGATTTTCGTGTGCTGACTTTAAATTTTCTTTCTTTTGCTCATCAAAAGCTATTTTGGCTTGAGCTTTTTCTTCATCATTGAGATTTTTTTCAAGGACATCATATTCTTCAGACTTTATTCCTTGCGATTTCAAATAAAAGAATGATTTGAACTTCTTTTGATCCCACGCAAATTGAGCTATTTCAACATTGTCTGGAGTGTAAATTATTTTCAAACGCTTGTTATTGTTGAGAAATACTTTGATTTTTTGTTTATTTTGTTCATTTTCATCATGAACTATTTTTGTTAGGTCTTCTCTTTCATTTACTAGCTTTTTAAGGTTTTCATCCTTAACTTCATCCTTCTTAAAATCTCGTGGAAACGGAAAGTCAGAATTGTTGATTAGATCGCACAAAACGTTAAATTGTTTTGTTTTAAATGCAGCTGTAGAAATGTCAATTTGATGATCGAATGGAAGGTCAATCAAATGCGCCCAATTATCCAATAAATAATCTAAGACGGATTTATTTTTATTCTTGACAGCTTCAAGTAGAATTGGTGTTCTAACTTTCTTGATTTTTAATCCAGAACTCTGATCAGTTTCTTCAAATGTTTTCTCCAAATAATAATATAAATTATTTTGATCATTTGTTGATTCAATCTCTTTGTCAAACGAGCAGTCCATCGAAGCCAGAAGATCATTTTTTGAACAGGATGCTGCACATTTCAGGATAAGCTCGTCGAATAAATTTGTTGGCAATTTTAATGCTCTCATAAATCGTATTATAAGACTTGATTGCTGTGTTTTTTGAAGAGCTTCTATGAAATTTTCACATTGATTCTGACTAAGTTGTTCATTTGACACAGTGAACAGGAAGTTTGGAAAGTCCAGAGATCCTTGAAGTTGTCTTTGATCGAAGTTGATTTGATGAAATTCTGTCGAATTTTCTAGCTTGTAATAAAATTCTGTGGAATGGTTTTCATTCAATTTGAGCTGTAGTACCAATGGTCGTATGGTGTCAAATTTTAGTAAAGCTTCTTTCCACTTTTCATCTTTTTCCATTTGGTTTTTGTCTTTTGCTGGTTTGTTCTTTAAATTGATGACAAAAATAAAAAGGTGAGGATAATTTTTCTTCTTAAGATTTTTAATCACAGTCAAAACTTCATCGTAGTTCCAATAAGATGAAAATTCAATAAAGTTGCACGATTCCATTTTCTGGTTTTTAATAATTGTGTCAACATTTTGATCCTTTTTCGGTAGACTAATCACATTGTATTTATCAATGTAAGTTGACAGTAAAATATTAAAATTTTGAGTTTTTGGTTGTTCTGCAACTTCTTTTCGGCTAATTTTACGACTAGGCTCACTTTTGCTGTTTTGACTTGAACGCTTCATTTTGATTCAATAGTTGAAAAATTTTCTCTGCAAAAAAAAAAAATAAATAAAATAAATGTTTGAAATTTTAGAAAAATCTTATTTGGGGCTGTTCACTTATTATGTAGCACAAAATTTCGGGATTTTTACACTCCCCCTCCCCCTTCGTAACAATTTTAACAAAAGCATCAGGTGCAAAAACAATAGACCGTAACAGTAAAAAACTCTCAGCCTCCTCCCTCCTCAGAGCGTTACGTAATAAGTGAACGGCCCCTTTGTGATTCTTGCAATGGCGTAGTCAGAGGAGGGTCCTAGGGGTTCCAAACCCCCCAAGAAAAAAGCATTTGGACCCCCAAAATTTTTATTACATCCAAAAAAATAATTGTGGGGATTGCCTTAAGTAACCATTCATGGTCATAAAGTGAGATCCAGTAAGCATTAATGTCCATAAAATGAGATCCAGGAAGCGATCATGTAATAAAATGAGATCCAGTAACTATTTCATACACACTAAGTATGATCTAAATATGAATTATGCTATGGGGCCGTTCACTTATTACGTAACGCAAAAATTCGGGTTTTTTACCCCCCCCCCCCTCCGTAACGTTTTTAACAAAAGAATCAGGTGCGAGAACAATAGATCGTAACAAACCAAACTCTCGACCCCCCTCCCCCCCCCCCTCAGAGCGTTACGTAATAAGTGAACGGCCCCTATGATAAAATAAGATTCAGTAACTAATCATATCCACTGTTTAAGATTTTTTATCTAATTATGCTATTAACATTATTAATTAACAATAATTTTTCATTTTTAATTAATTATTCAAACTTGCATTTAAACCATTTTTAATAATGACCCCCTTTGTTTTTTCCGTTTTGACCGTTATTTTAAAATTCAAATTTTTAATTTGAAGTTCCGTGAAAAAAAAATTTTTGATGATTAGATTTTATTACAAAACAGTCTTTAAGTAATAAAATTAATAATTTGTAATATTAATTGATACATAATGAATCATTTAACACTATATTCACCAATTAAGACATGATGTATGCAGCAAATAAAACACAAACATCATTGATGTCGGATTTTTTTTTCCCATATTTAACTTTCAATGTTTAATTATAATTAAACTATGCATTTTTTGAATATGAAAACGATAAAATATGAGAATGTACCATGGATTATATACGTATAAAAAAATCAGCTCGATTGGACAAGTAGAATTGGTCGAAAAATCGATCAACTTTCTTGCTCTCGACAATCAATCAAATAGACAAGAAAGCAAGTTAAGAAAAACGTGGTAAAAATATTAGCAAAAAATTTAAAAAATTATGGACTTTTATGAATTTTTAAATCTATAACAAAACAAATAATAATCAAATGACATAGAATTTTAATAAAACTTAAAGTTAAGGCAAGGCTCAGATACTCTTCAGAAAATTGTAAAATTGTACAATTTTTTCAATTTTCTGATGAGTGTCTGAGCCTTGAGTTAAGGTTTCTTTAAATGCTCAGTTTATAAAAAATGTTTTTTTTTTTTTGAAAAAGTTCAAAAAAAATTATTTTATTACGCAATTGGTCAAAATCGGGATTTTCAATCCCGATCCCGAATGTTTCCCGGGATTATTTGGGATCAGGATTTCCTGGTATTTCCCGATCCCGATAGCGAGAAAGCCTAATTAATTTATATTCCTTATTTACAAATATAATCACACACATTACACTTCATGTATAAAGCTCTTACAATGTAGATTATTATATGTACCATGAATAAATGGATGTTTTCATAACTAACCAACATTTAAAGGACTTTATGATTTATATGTTTCATAAACAATGGAAAAGGCAGACATGCTGCGGCCAAACGTCGAGTAGGCAACACCTGTAATTAGTGATATAAGAATGTTGAAATCTATGGTATGGAACTGATCTAATCGATTTTTGATTAGATCTTTTCATTGTGTGATCTTTTTTGCGATTCGATGTGAAAATCAAAATTTCTTACTTAATGGTTTGCTATTTGCAGCTCTTGCTTTGATTGTTCTCCAATTTGTATCATGGTCCATAGATTGTAAGTTTTATACCCAAACCAGTTACGATTGGTATTCTGCTGATATATTATCAAATTTGAGTTTATATTCACATTTTCTATTCATCATTTTACAGCTGATCTTGTAGTCACTTTGTAGATCTTTTCATTAACTTAATTAGTATTTCATTTATCACTGGCAGTTCATTGTCACTGGAAGGGGTTCACGGTTCCAGGAACGGGACGGAAAATTTACGGAATTTTTCTCGTCTCGTACGTTTTTCGAGACTAGGCAATCAGAATAATTAAGAAAATTATCGAAATTATTCAAGGTTTCTGCAGATTATAATCTTTGTATGGGATTTTTTGTTAATTATAATCTGCGAAAGTCTTGAAATTATTCTGATAAATTTTGTTCAATAAAGAGAATTTTAATTTTTGTTTAATCATGATTAAGTTAGTTTTTAGAAATATAACTTAAGTATTTTTATGCTAATATTATTTTGCATGAGAAATGGTAAAGGAGAAAAAAAAATAATTACAAAAGTTCTCGTGTTTTATATCGAGGGACTTCAGCGCATTTTTGACGCAGCGATTAGCAAATGATTTAATAGAAAAGGTGGACGAGTTTTAAAACTCTATTGCTGTTTTTTTCTCTAATCATATTGCATTACTAAAAAAAGTTTTAAAATTTAAAAATTAATTCTCATTAAAATCGATTTTCCTAATATTCAATGCAAAAAAATAGTTAAATAATTTAACGGTTTTTTGAAATTCAAAATTTTCCATTAGCGAAAAATTTAAATTTTTGAACACACCCATTACCTTTGACCGTTATTTTCAAATTTCTGAACACACTCATATTTGTTTTGTATGAAAAAATTAAAAGTTTGATAATTAAGGTGTTTAAACTCAATTTTAAGACTTTTAAATAGTCAATGGGACAATAACTTGATGAAATGAAGCTTATGAAACAAACCCGAGCTCTCTACGATGTCTAGATCAAAAGATAATACCTCGCACAGACAAAAGGCGTATGATTGAGCTACCTTTTTGAAAAAAAGCTTAAAAGAATGCGCCAAAAATGAAAAAAAAAACATTTCTAAAAGTATCTACTAGGACTTTTGTTTTGAACAAATCTAAAATTTTCAATTACAAATTTCAAGACACCTCATTTCATTCTGATAAAAAATCTATTGTTACTGGATGAATTATTCTGGATAAAAGAAGATGAAAGATTCTTTTGTTTCGGATTAAATTTTGCTATTTTTCCGATTGAAAAAAATTTGAGTGTCTTAAAGAAATTAAGTGGAAAGTGATTTTAAATAGTTTTATAAGATTATTATTCTTCAGGGTGTGGAACTAATTAAATTGATCAAAGAAGATCAAAAATGATTAAAAATCAATTTGATCAGTTCCACACCCTGGATTATTAGAATATATGAAACTCATAAGTTTTTCATAATTTTATCCTACTTTATTTACAATTGTTTAAGAAAAAAAATAAATATTTTTTTAAATGAGAAAATCTTAGAAAATCAAGCAAAACTCTGAAACAATTTTTAACTTAAAATATATTCTAAAGAAAAGGTAAAAAAGGCAATCATTGGCACTTATTGCATATTTTGTAAATTTATCAAATTTTATTGCCTGATAAGAGGTTAAAAAAGTGATAAGAAAGTCGATAAAAATGAACATTTTTATTAGCAATTAATAGTCGCTAATCTTATCAATTTTTCAGGAAATAAGAAAATTGATTTACTTAAAAATTTTATAGAGGAATGAGTCATTCCAAATGACTAACATTTGATATCAAAATAAACATTTTTAAAATTGAACAATAAACTAGTAAATATGTTGCCACTCGTGACCGACAAAAGCGCATTTTCTGTGCTTGGTAAATACCCAAAGAATTAAAACCCCATCAAAAAAAGAATTTTGTCATCGGTAGGATTCGAACCGAGGACAGCTAAGATTTTGAAAAAGTCAACATTTTAGTGCATTCGACCACACTAACACATACAAAGAAATGTCATTTTTGGTACTTTTTACGCTGGTTTCAGCAGAGGAAGTGACCATTCGTGCTGATTTTTTGGCAGCTTCTAGCACAGACAGACGGACGGACCTTTTCCCAAGAGGAAAATGCGCTAAAAAGTTTCTTTCCTAAAATTTCTTAAAGTTGACTTTTTCTAAATTGATTGTTTTGCCATAAAAATTAAACATAATTATTTTTAGCATGATTATTTATATTTTTTAATTTTTAAAATGTTCATTTTGATATCAAATGTTAGTCATTTGGAATGACTCATTCCTATAAATAAAATTTCCAAATAAATGAATTTTCTTATTTCCTAAAAAATTGATAAGATTAGCGACTTTTGATTCTTAATAAAAAATGTTTACTTTTATCGATTTTCTTATCACTTTTTTAACCTCTTATTTGCCTGGCCTGATAACTTTTGATAAATTTACAAAATAAGTGCCAATGATTGCTTTTTTACTTTTTCTTTAGAATATATTTTGAGTTAAAATCATTTAAACATGTTTTTTTATTTTAATATCTGATGCATTTGTGGCAATCAAGCAATGTCTTATAAATCAATTAATTCTATTATTTAATTTCAGAACTACCAAAAATTAGTAATAAAGTGGAACATTATTCACGTTCATATTCACACCGTTACTAAAAATCTCCATCGTGTCAGAAAAGCTTCGATTTTTCAAGTAAACTGAAAACAATATATTCACAATGTGAATTGGTGTAAATATGAAAAATATTTCAGAACTAGTGTAGTATCCCGTCAAGCATGACGGGTCAATTTTTAAAATAAGAAATTCGGGCTTAAATGCAAATTTATTTGTCTTAACAATATGTGTAAAAAGGGTTGAATGACAGACAGAAACACAGAAAAATGACGAAAATTATATTAATAATTAAAAATAAATAAATTTTTTTAAAGAATTAAATTTAAACGCAAAAAAAGTTTTAACATTCCTGGATTTTGATAAAATAAATTTTCTGATTCATAATTTGACTGATTTTTTTTTATTTAATTTTTTGAAACTTTTTAAATAAAATAAAAATAAAATTGAATAAAATTTTCATGCACTTACCTTAATTAATGTAAACTAAAGTTGGTGGGTGGCTGGATGGTTTTTAGTACTTTGGTTCTTAATTATTTCAATATTGACACAATAATCATGAATTTTAGACTCGGCTGTTTTAGACCATTATTCATTACTTTCATTCAACCTCATGCCTTAAATATTATTTTCTGTCACTATTACATTGATTTAAAACCGTTTAGGTTAATATCAAATTTATATTCTTTTTTGTTCCGCCATGATTCTCATATCTATATTATAAAATAAAGTTATTCTTCCTGATTGCCTGATTGCCTAATTGCGTGATCGAAATTTGAAATTATTTTGACGGTTTTTTCTGAATTTTCTTCTATTTAATTTTTTTTCTTTTTGGTGTGTATAATTAGACTACTCATGCATAGCAATACGTGAAAACACATTTTCAAAAAAATCACGTGGTCGTTAAACTGTATAATAAAAAAATTTAAATGTTTTTTGACCGTTTTTCGTCATTTTTCTTTTCGCAATTTCTAGGGTTTTAAATTTTGAAAACTGACTTTATGTATGTAATGGGTCATGAAAACATAATTTTCAAAAAAAATTTTGACCGTTAAGCTGTTTAATCATTAAATTTGAATACTTTTTGACCGTTATTTTTGACTTTATTTTTTCTTAATTTCATGAGTTTTGAGGTATAAAAACTGACTTTATAGGAACATATTCATTGAAAATTTCGATAATTTTTACGCTGTGAAATCATAAAATTCAAATATTTTTTTACCGTTACAAATTTTCAAATTTAAGTTTTTGAGTTTACGCTTTGAAAATTGTCTTTTTGTGCAAAATGCATAGTCAGAACATACATAAAAATTTTTTTTCGTGACCGTTACACTCTCAAATCATAAAATTTGAAAAATTTTTGGTCGGTATTTTCGAGTTTAACTTTTGAGTTTAAATTGACTATTTTTGCAATATTAATTTATCTACAGTAGTTTTATTTGTAAAATTGCGTACATTAAAGGGTGAAAAAATTTTTGCGCTTAATAAGATTCAAAAAAATTAAAAATTTTGTTGATTTCATTTGTTTTCTCAAGTCTTGCACACAACACATTTTTTAAAATTTTTATCAGTTTTCTGTAATAGTTAAAAAATCCACATTACAAAAGAATGTTATTCTTCCTGATTCCGTGATCAAAATTTAAATATTTTTTGACGGTTAATTTCGATTTCGTTCTATTTGAAATTCTTTTGATATTATATTGTGGGAAATGACTTTTTATGATTAGCACATGCAAAAAAATTTTTTTTCGAAAATTTTGAGGTTAGGGAAGCTTTGATTTAAAATCAAAAATGACTGCTTTTGACATTTTGTTTTAATTGTGGTGGTGAGCTATTAAGGCTTTGTGAGCGGAAATTTGGCATGTAGGACATGTGGATGATGATTAGAAAGGCTGCATAGTTATTTTGCATTTTGAGGTTATGTGAGGTTAGAATGCGTATTTTTTTGTCCTGTGGTGAACTTTTAATGTATTTCAAACTGAAATTAAGCATGTAGATCAAGTAAATGACGAGTAAAAAGGCTAAAAAGTCATTTTTAGATATTAAGGTTATTTGAGGTAAGAATATGCAATTTTTGTGTTGTGGTGCACTGTTAGGGTTTTTAAGGCTAAAATTTTAGGTTTTAGGTTATGTGGGTGATGAGTAAAAAAACTGAATGGCTACCTTTTAAATTTAGAATTATTTGAGGTTAGAATCGCAACTTTTGCTATCGTAGTGAACTTTTAAGCACTTATGAGCTGAAATTTGGGCTGAAGATTAAGTGTATAGTGATTAGAATGGCTGTATGATTGCTTTTGGATTTTAAGGTTATATTAGGTTGGAATACTAATTTATTGAGTTTTAAAAGCTTTGAAATTATTTTTGAAATTTGAAGTTAAAATTTTAATTTTAACTTTTTTATGTAGTGCAAGTAAAAAAAGATAAAGTTTGAGTTTTTAAATATCTCACTGATTTTAGATTTTTATCAAATAAGTAATTCTAAGTGGATTTTCTTTTTCTTACTACTATGGATGCGTTCAAAAAGTTATCATTTTTCAAAAATTAAGGATATTGAATTAATAACTGTGAAAGATTTTGATAAAAACTTAATCTAACTTTTTACCACCGCAATTAAAAATTCTAAAAAAATTCAAGAATTAAATTTAATGAAAATTTAGAGTTTTTTTAATAAATGAGATTTCCGATAGCTTTAAGACAAATGCAACGGGGCCCGTGACGGGCCCTAAACACTAGTCTATATTATAAAATAAAGTTATTCTTCCTGATTGCCTGATTGCCTGATTGCGTGATCGAAATTTGAAATTATTTTGACGGTTTTTTCTGAATTTTCTTCTATTTAATTTTTTTTCTTTTTGGTGTGTATAATTAGACTACTCATGCATAGCAATACGTGAAAACACATTTTCAAAAAAATCACGTGGTCGTTAAACTGTATAATAAAAAAATTTAAATGTTTTTTAACCGTTTTTCGACATTTTTCTTTTCGCAATTTCTTGGGTTTCGTATATTGAAAACTGACTTTATGTATGTAATGGGTCATGAAAACATAATTTTCAAAAAAAATTTTGACCGTTAAGCTGTTTAATCATTAAATTTAAATACTTTTTGACCGTTATTTTTGACTTTATTTTTTTCTTAATTTCATGAGTTTTGAGCTATAAAAACTGACTTTACATGCATAGCGCATTGTAAGAACATATTCTTTGAAAATTTTGGAAAGAAAAACATAAAATTCAAATATTTTTTTCCGTTACAAATTTTCAAATTTATTCTTTTTAGATTTTTTTTGAGTTTACACTTTGAAAATTGTCTTTTTGTGCAAAATACATAGTCAGAACATGCTTAAAAAAATTTTTTACACTCTCAAATCATAAAAATTTGAACAATTTTTGACCGTTATTTTCGAGTTTAACTTTTGAGTTTAAATTGACTTTTTTTGCAATATTAATTTATCTACAGTAGTTTTATTTGTAAAATTGTGTACATTAAAGGGTGATAAAATTTTCGCGTTCGCGCTGACGCGCGAACGCTTAATAAGATTCAAAAAAATTAAAAGTTTTGTTGATTTCATTTGTTTTTTTCAAGTCTTACACACACCACATTCTTTAAAATTTTTATCAACTTTCTGTAATAGCTGAAAAATCCATATTACAATAGAACGTTATTCTTCTTAATTGTCTGATTGCGTGATTTCGTGATCGAAATTTAAATGACGGTTAATTTCGATTTCGTTCTATTTAAAGTTTTTTTGATACTTCATTGTGGGAAATGACTTTTCATGAATTTTTTTTCGAAAATTTTGAGGTTAGAGCTTTGATTTACCCTCAAAAATGACGGTTTTTTGCCTTTTTGTTTAAGCTGTGGTGGTGAGCTATTAAGGTTTTTTGAGCTGAAATTTGGCACGTAGGACATATGGATGATGATTAGAAAGACTGTATAGTCATTTATTGATTTTAAAGTTATTTGAGGTTAGAATATTTATTTTTTGTGTTGTAGTGTACTGTTAGGGTTTTTAAGGCTAAAATTTTAGGTTTTAGGCTATGTGGGTGATGAGTAAAAATACTGAATGGCTACCTTTTAAATTTAGAATTATTTGAGGCTAGAATCGTAACTTTTGCTATCGTAGTGAACTTTTAAGTACTTATGAGCTAAAATTTGGGCTTGAGATCAAGTGTATGGCGAGTAAAAGGGCTGGATGATTGCTTTTGGATTTTAAGGTTATTTGAGGTTGGAATACTAATCTATTGAGTTTTAAAAGCCTTAAAATTCAATTAAAATTATTTTTAAAATTTGAAATTAAAATTCTAATTTTAACTTTTCATGTAGTGCAAGTTTAGAATGATAATTTTCAATCATCCCACTAATTACAGATTTTTCTAAGATTTTTCTCTAATACGTAATTCTAAGTGGTCTGAAATTTTTGCGTGCATGCTAACGCGCGTCGTTTCACTTCGTTTTGTTTCGCACAACTTATCCAAAATTTCCGCTGCACATTCAAGATTTCTATTAAAAGGGAATTTCATGTGCTTTAAATTCAATTCACGATGAATAATAAGCATTTTACGAAGTCAAAGGAAAAAGTAAAAGTCATTTGTAAAATTAAAAATGCTTAGCAAGGGATTAATAACAGTGAAGAATTTTGATTAAAAACTTAATCTAATTTTTTACCACCAAAATTAAAAAACTCTTAAAAAATTCTAGGATTGAATTTAATGAAAATTTAGAGTTTTTTTAATAAATGAGATTTCCGATAGCTTTAAGGCAAATGCAACGGGGCCCGTGACGGGCCCTAAACACTAGTCTATATTATAAAATAAAGTTATTCTTCCTGATTCCGTGATTCCGTGATCGAAATTTGAAATTTTTTTGACGGTTTTTTCTGAATTTTCTTCTATTTAATTTTTTTTCTTTTTGGTGTGTATAATTAGACTACTCATGCATAGCAATACGTGAAAACACATTTTCAAAAAAATCACGTGGTCGTTAAACTGTATAATAAAAAAATTTAAATGTTTTTTGACAGTTTTTCGTCATTTTTCTTTTCGCAATTTCTAGGGTTTTGGATTTTGAAAATTGACTTTATGTATGTAATGGGTCATGGAAACATATTTTTCAAAAAAAATTTTGACCGTTAAGCTGTTTAATCATTAAATTTGAATACTTTTTGACCGTTATTTTTGACTTTATTTTTTTCTTAATTTCATGAGTTTTGAGGTATAAAAACTGATTACATGCACAGCGCACTGTAGGAACATCTATATTATAAAATAAAGTTATTCTTCCTGATTGCCTGATTGCCTGATTGCGTGATCGAAATTTGAAATTTTTTTGACGGTTTTTTCTGAATTTTCTTCTATTTAATTTTTTTTCTTTTTGGTGTGTATAATTAGACTACTCATGCATAGCAATACGTGAAAACACATTTTCAAAAAAATCACGTGGTCGTTAAACTGTATAATAAACAAATTTAAATGTTTTTTAACCGTTTTTCGACATTTTTCTTTTCGCAATTTCTTGAGTTTTGGATTTTGAAAACTGACTTTATGTATGTAATGGGTCATGGAAACATATTTTTCAAAAAAAAATTTTGACCGTTAAGCTGTTTAATCATTAAATTTGAATACTTTTTGACCGTTATTTTTGACTTTATTTTTTCTTAATTTCATGAGTTTTGAGGTATAAAAACTGACTCTACATGCACAGCGCACTGTAGGAACATATTCTTTGAAAATTTCGATAAACTTTACGCTGTGAAATCATAAAATTCAAATTTTTTTTTCGTTACAAATTTTCAAATTTATTCTTTTTGTAAGTTTTTTTCTTTTTGTAAGTTTTTGAATTTAAATTTTGAAAATTTTCTTTTTGTGCAAAATACGTAGTCAGAACATGCTTAAAAAGATTTTTCGTGACCGTTACACTCTCAAAAAGAAAAAAATAAAATTTGAAAAATTTTTGACCGGTATTTTCGAGTTTAACTTTTGAGTTAAAATTGACTGTTTTTCCAATATTAGTTTTTCTACCGTATATTCATTTGTAAAATTGCGTACATTAGGATAAGGATGAAAAAATTTTCGCGTTCGCGCTGACGCGCGAACGCTTAATAAGATTCAAAAAAATTAAAAATTTTGTTGATTTTTAATGGTTGATTTCATTTGTTTTCTTCAAGTCTTACACACACCACATTCTTTAAATTTTTTATCAGTTTTCTGTAATAGCTAAAAAATCCATATTACAATAGAATGTTATTCTTCCTGATTCCGTGATCAAAATTTAAATATTTTTTGACGGTTAATTTCGATTTCGTTCTATTTGAAGTTTTTTTGATATTATATTGTGGGAAATGACTTTTCATGATTAGCGCATGCAAAAAAAAAAAAAAATTTTCGAAAATTTTGAGGTTAGGGCTTTGATTTAACCTCAAAATGACAGTTTTCGACATTTTGTTTTAATTGTGGTGATGAGCTATTAAGGTTTTGAGAGCGGAAATTTGGCATGTAGGACATGTGGATGATGATTAGAAAGATTTTATAGTCATTTTGTATTTTGAGGTTATTTGAGGTTAGAATATTTATTTTTTGTCCTGTGGTGAACTTTTAATGTATTTCAAACTGAAATTAAGCATGTAGATCAAGTAAGTGACGAGTAAAAAGACTTTATAGTCATTTTGGATTTTGAGGTTAATTGATGTTAGAATACTTTTTTTGTGTTGTAGTGAACTTTTAGGGTTTTTAAGGCTAAAATTTTAGGTCTTAGGTTATGTGGGTGATAAGTAAAAATACTGAATAGCTACCTTTTAAATTTAGAATTATTTGAGGTTAGAATCACAACTTTTGCTATCGTAATGAACTTTTAAATACTTATGAGCTGAAATTTGGGCTTAAGACCAAGTTTATGGCGAGTAAAAGGGCTGGATGATTGCTTTTGTATTTTAAGGTTGTTTGAGGTTGGAATACTAATCTATTGGGTTTTAAAAGCTTTAAAATTCAATTAAAATTATTTTTGAAATTTTAGGTTAAAATTCTAATTTTAACTTTTTATGTAGTGCAAGTTTAGAATGATAATTTTCAATCATCCAACTAATTAGAGATTTTTCCAAGATTTTTATCTAATACGTAATTCTAAGTTGATTTTCTTTTCTTACTACTATGGATGTGTTCAAAAAATTGTCATTTTTTCAAAAATTTAGGCTATTGAATTAATAACTTTGAAGGATTTTGATTAAAAATTTAATCTAACTTTTTACCACCAAAATTAAAAATTTTAAAAAAATTCAAGAATTAAATTTAATGAAAATTTGAAGTTTTTTTTTTCAAATAAATGAGATGTCCGATAGCTTTAAGACAAATGCAACGGGGCCCGTGACGGGCCCTAAACACTAGTTATGAAAAATAAAAAAAAAATAAAAAAACTGAAAATTTTCAAATGAATCAAACAAAAATAAAATTAAGCAATTAAAAATCAATAATTTAACCTAAAATGAAAAATTTCATGTTTTTTGTGCATTTTTTAATTAAAAATTATTCAAAAAGTGAAAATTTACAACTTTACAACACTTAATAGAATTTAAATTCATAGTTTAATAATTTATTTAAAATCCAACAAAAAATGACTTTGAGCTTCATTTCCAGTTAATTTAATTCAAAAAACAAGCACAGCCGAGTCTAAAAAAATAATAATATTCCTTTATTAACAACTAGTGTTTAGGGCCCGTCACGGGCCCCGTTGCATTTGTCTTAAAGCTATCGGACATCTCATTTATTTGAAAAAAAAAAACTTCAAATTTTCATTAAATTTAATTCTTGAATTTTTTTAAAATTTTTAATTTTGGTGGTAAAAAGTTAGATTAAATTTTTAATCAAAATCCTTCAAAGTTATTAATTCAATAGCCTAAATTTTTGAAAAAATGACAATTTTTTGAACACATCCATAGTACCCGAAAGGCACAGATTGGATAATCGAAATGAAATCCGGCACCAAGCCGTAGTGAGGCCAGCACTAAGCTAGCATACAATTTAAGCCGGAGTGGTACTGGCCACACTCCAGTTTGGTGCCGGAATTCGTCTCGATTATCCGACATGTGCCTTTCGGGGTAGTAAGAAAAGAAAATCAACTTAGAATTACGTATTAGATAAAAATCTTGGAAAAATCTCTAATTAGTTGGATGATTGAAAATTATCATTCTAAACTTGCACTACATAAAAAGTTAAAATTAGAATTTTAACCTAAAATTTCAAAAATAATTTTAATTGAATTTTAAAGCTTTTAAAACCCAATAGATTAGTATTCCAACCTCAAACAACCTTAAAATACAAAAGCAATCATCCAGCCCTTTTACTCGCCATAAACTTGGTCTTAAGCCCAAATTTCAGCTCATAAGTATTTAAAAGTTCATTACGATAGCAAAAGTTGTGATTCTAACCTCAAATAATTCTAAATTTAAAAGGTAGCCATTCAGTTTTTTTACTCATCACCCACATAACCTAAAACCTAAAATTTTAGCCTTAAAAACCCTAACAGTGCACCACAACACAAAAATTGCATATTCTTACCTCAAATAACCTTAATATCTAAAAATGACTTTTTAGCCTTTTTACTCGTCATTTACTTGATCTACATGCTTAATTTCAGTTTGAAATACATTAAAAGTTCACTACAGGACAAAAAATACGCATTCTAACCTCACATAACCTCAAAATGCAAAATAACTATGCAGCCTTTCTAATCATCATCCACATGTCCTACATGCCAAATTTCCCGCTCACAAAGCCTTAATAGCTCACCACCACAATTAAAACAAAATGTCAAAAGCAGTCATTTTTGATTTTTAAATCAAAGCTTCCCTAACCTCAAAATTTTCGAAAAAAAATTTTTTTGCATGTGCTAATCATAAAAAGTCATTTCCCACAATATAATATCAAAAGAATTTCAAATAGAACGAAATCGAAATTAACCGTCAAAAAATATTTAAATTTTGATCACGGAATCAGGAAGAATAACATTCTTTTGTAATGTGGATTTTTTAACTATTACAGAAAACTGATAAAAATTTTAAAAAATGTGTTGTGTGCAAGACTTGAGAAAACAAATGAAATCAACAAAATTTTTAATTTTTTTTTGAATGTTATTAAGCGTTCGCGCGTCAGCGCGAACGCGAAAATTTTATCACCCTTTAATATACGCAATTTTACAAATAAAACTACTGTAGATAAATTAATATTGCAAAAACAGTCAATTTAAACTCAAAAGTTAAACTCGAAAATAGCGACAAAAAATTGTTCAAATTTTATGATTTGAGAGTGTAAAAAATTTTTTTAAGCATGTTCTGACTATGTATTTTGCACAAAAAGACAATTTTCAAAGTGTAAACTCAAAAAAAATCTAAAAAGAATAAATTTGAAAATTTGTAACGGAAAAAAATATTTGAATTTTATGTTTTTCTTTCCAAAATTTTCAAAGAATATGTTCTTACAATGCGCTATGCATGTAAAGTCAGTTTTTATAGCTCAAAACTCATGAAATTAAGAAAAAAATAAAGTCAAAAATAACGGTCAAAAAGTATTTAAATTTAATGATTAAACAGCTTAACGGTCAAAATTTTTTTTGAAAATTATGTTTTCATGACCCATTACATACATAAAGTCAGTTTTCAAAATCCAAAACCCAAGAAATTGCGAAAAGAAAATTGACGAAAAACTGTCAAAAAACATTTAAATTTTTTTATTATACAGTTTAACGACCACGTGATTTTTTTGAAAATGTGTTTTCACGTATTGCTATGCATGAGTAGTCTAATTATACACACCAAAAAGAAAAAAAATTAAATAGAAGAAAATTCAGAAAAAACCGTCAAAAAAATTTCAAATTTCGATCACGCAATCAGGCAATCAGGCAATCAGGAAGAATAACTTTATTTTATAATATAGATGTTCCTACAGTGCGCTGTGCATGTAATCAGTTTTTATACCTCAAAACTCATGAAATTAAGAAAAAAATAAAGTCAAAAATAACGGTCAAAAAGTATTCAAATTTAATGATTAAACAGCTTAACGGTCAAAATTTTTTTTGAAAAATATGTTTCCATGACCCATTACATACATAAAGTCAGTTTTCAAAATCCAAAACCCAAGAAATTGCGAAAAGAAAATTGACGAAAAACTGTCAAAAAACATTTAAATTTTTTTATTATACAGTTTAACGACCACGTGATTTTTTTGAAAATGTGTTTTCACGTATTGCTATGCATGAGTAGTCTAATTATACACACCAAAAAGAAAAAAAATTAAATAGAAGAAAATTCAGAAAAAACCGTCAAAAAAATTTCAAATTTCGATCACGGAATCACGGAATCAGGAAGAATAACTTTATTTTATAATATAGACTAGTGTTTAGGGCCCGTCACGGGCCCCGTTGCATTTGTCTTAAAGCTATCGGAAATCTCATTTATTAAAAAAACTCTAAATTTTCATTAAATTCAATCCTAGAATTTTTTAAGAGTTTTTTAATTTTGGTGGTAAAAAATTAGATTAAGTTTTTAATCAAAATTCTTCACTGTTATTAATCCCTTGCTAAGCATTTTTAATTTTACAAATGACTTTTACTTTTTCCTTTGACTTCGTAAAATGCTTATTATTCATCGTGAATTGAATTTAAAGCACATGAAATTCCCTTTTAATAGAAATCTTGAATGTGCAGCGGAAATTTTAGATAAGTTGTGCGAAACAAAACGAAGTGAAACGACGCGCGTTAGCATGCACGCAAAAATTTCAGACCACTTAGAATTACGTATTAGAGAAAAATCTTAGAAAAATCTGTAATTAGTGGGATGATTGAAAACTATCATTCTAAACTTGCACTACATAAAAAGTTAAAATTAGAATTTTAATTTCAAATTTCAAAAATAATTTTAATTGAATTTTAAGGCTTTTAAAACTCAATAGATTAGTATTCCAACCTCAAATAACCTTAAAATCCAAAAGCAATCATCCAGCCCTTTTACTCGCCATACACTTGATCTCAAGCCCAAATTTTAGCTCATAAGTACTTAAAAGTTCACTACGATAGCAAAAGTTACGATTCTAGCCTCAAATAATTCTAAATTTAAAAGGTAGCCATTCAGTATTTTTACTCATCACCCACATAGCCTAAAACCTAAAATTTTAGCCTTAAAAACCCTAACAGTACACTACAACACAAAAAATAAATATTCTAACCTCAAATAACTTTAAAATCAATAAATGACTATACAGTCTTTCTAATCATCATCCACATGTCCTACGTGCCAAATTTCAGCTCAAAAAACCTTAATAGCTCACCACCACAGCTTAAACAAAAAGGCAAAAAACCGTCATTTTTGAGGGTAAATCAAAGCTCTAACCTCAAAATTTTCGAAAAAAATTCATGAAAAGTCATTTCCCACAATGAAGTATCAAAAAAACTTTAAATAGAACGAAATCGAAATTAACCGTCAAAAAATATTTAAATTTCGATCACGAAATCACGCAATCAGACAATTAAGAAGAATAACGTTCTATTGTAATATGGATTTTTCAGCTATTCTTTTATCATAAAACTGATAAAAATTTTAAAGAATGTGGTGTGTGCAAGACTTGAGAAAACAAATGAAATCAACAAAATTTTTAATTTTTTTTTGAATGTTATTAAGCGTTCGCGCGTCAGCGCGAACGCGAAAATTTTATCACCCTTTAATATACGCAATTTTACAAATAAAACTACTGTAGATAAATTAATATTGCAAAAACAGTCAATTTAAACTCAAAAGTTAAACTCGAAAATAGCGACAAAAAATTGTTCAAATTTTATGATTTGAGAGTGTAAAAAATTTTTTTAAGCATGTTCTGACTATGTATTTTGCACAAAAAGACAATTTTCAAAGTGTAAACTCAAAAAAAATCTAAAAAGAATAAATTTGAAAATTTGTAACGGAAAAAAATATTTGAATTTTATGTTTTTCTTTCCAAAATTTTCAAAGAATATGTTCTTACAATGCGCTATGCATGTAAAGTCAGTTTTTATAGCTCAAAACTCATGAAATTAAGAAAAAAATAAAGTCAAAAATAACGGTCAAAAAGTATTTAAATTTAATGATTAAACAGCTTAACGGTCAAAATTTTTTTTGAAAATTATGTTTTCATGACCCATTACATACATAAAGTCAGTTTTCAATATACGAAACCCAAGAAATTGCGAAAAGAAAAATGTCGAAAAACGGTTAAAAAACATTTAAATTTTTTTATTATACAGTTTAACGACCACGTGATTTTTTTGAAAATGTGTTTTCACGTATTGCTATGCATGAGTAGTCTAATTATACACACCAAAAAGAAAAAAAATTAAATAGAAGAAAATTCAGAAAAAACCGTCAAAATAATTTCAAATTTCGATCACGCAATCAGGCAATCAGGCAATCAGGAAGAATAACTTTATTTTATAATATAGATTTTCATTTATTCAAACATTTTTTTTAAGTTTTTCTAAATATTTTGAATTTTCTGCTTATTTTTTGAACATTTTTGCTATTTTTATTTTTTGATTTTTTCTTTACTTCTTTTTTTTGAAATTTTTGAATTTTTCTCGAGCTTTTTTCACTTTTAAATTTGAATTTATTTAAACAATTTTTATTAAATTATTTAATTTTTTGACTTTTTTCTTCATCTTTTGATCTTTTTAATTTTTTTTTTCACTTTAAAATTTTTAACTTTTTCCATTTTAATTTTTTATTTTTTAGTTTTAACTTTTAATTTTTTACGTTTTTTTTTTTAATTTTTTAAAATTTTGTTTTTTTTTTTGAATTTTTTCACTTTTAATTGTAATTTTTTAATTTCTTTTCAATTCTTTGAAATCGTTTCTTTTTTTTTACTTCCAAATTTTCAAAATTTCCACTTTAATTTTTAATTTTTATATTTTCTTATTTTTTGATATTTTAACTTTTATTAATTTTAAATTTTAAATTTTTCACTTAAAACTAACTTTTCTTGTTTTAAATTTTATTCTTTTGGTTTTTTTTGGATTCTACATTTGTAAATTTATTTTTGAGATTTTTTTTTTAATTTTTTTAAATTATTTTTTTTCTTCAATTTATTCAATTTTATTTCATTTTTACGTAATTATATTTAATTTCATCAAACATTTTAAAAATCACAGCAAAAATTCATTTTTTCATTTTTTTCTTTTTTTCATAAATTTTTAACTTATTTTTTGTAAAATTTTCATCAAATTTTCTTTTTAAAATCAATTTTTGATATTTTTAAAAAATTCCCAATTTCTCGCAAGCCACAGTGGGCTGAAAATCGATTTTTGTTCACCAAATCTTGATATTTTGGTGGTTTTTAGCTATGGGTCTAGGATGTTCAAAAATGTAACCAAAATTTTTTTTCGTCCATACAGGTGCCCGTACGGGCCCAAAATGTGTTTTTGGTACCAATGATTTTCAAAAAATTCGTGTGCCTCACTATGTGGATGAAATTTCACAAACTTTTTTTTATTCGCTCAACACAACCTCTAACTTTCATATAAAAATACCAAAAGTTTGAAAGAAAAATATTTTGATGATCAAAAATGCGAAAAAGTCCAAAAAATCGCGATTTTTTTGACATTTTTGCCTCCTGTACCTACAAGTTGGTCTTAAAAAATCTAAAAACTTATGATTATTATAGTTAATAAGTAGACCTACAAAAAACATTTCATTCATCATTGCCAAAAATGTCATTTTGTGCTTCAAAAATGAGATCAAAGGTCAAAATTTTCGATTTTTTCGTGATTTTTTGGGTTTGCCGGCCTATATGATCCACTAAATGGCCTCAGGCAACTTTTAAGTGACATTTTTCTTGTAGCTCTTATGTTATACTATAAAACTAGCCAAAAAAAATAAATTTTTTCCGGTAACTCAGTTCTATTCAAAGGGTCTGGTAGGGAATAGTCCTCAAAACAAAAAAAATATTTCTCGACCATATCTTCACCAAATGAGCTGAAACTCTCAGAAATGATAGAAAATATTAATACGGATCATTTTCAGTCATTTAGACCTAATAAAAATTTGATTTTTGGCCTTTATAGTGATTTTGCTAATTTTCGAGCTTGGTCAAAAATCAAGTTTTTACTTTTCGACTCCTGCCACCTCAGAATGACTTTATATTTTATTTCTTTTGATGAATTCTTATAGCTTAGCATAGTGCGCATCCAACGAGGTATAAAACATGATATATAGTCAAGATATGACAGAGTTATGGCCAAAAAACTGAAAAAATGGTCAATTTTTTGAGGGTTTGACAACTTTCATCTCACGTTTTCATTCATATTTCATCGAAATTTCAAGTATATGTAACAAATTTGGTATCGTTGGAAAGGTAATTGCTTCAGCTATACAATAAAATAAAAATCTAAGTTTGAAAGTTCCTCAGTAGACCAGAAAAGTTACAAAAGTTTGCCTTGTCCTCCCATACACAGCAAAAATTAAAAAAATTTATTTTTGTGTTTTTTCTACAGTTTTACACATGAACTTTCATAATATGATCAACAAAATAGTTTGCAGCCATTACCTCCTGCATACAGGTTCATAGAAAAAATGCAACTTTTTATGAAAAAATCGAAAATATTCGAAAATTTGATGTTTTTTCTATGAACCTGTATGTAAGAAGTAATGGTTGTAAAGTCTTTTATTGATCATATTATGAAAGTTCATGTGTAAAACTGTGGAAAAAACACAAAAATAAATTTTTTTAATTTTTGCTGTGTATGGGAGGACAAGGCAAACTTTTGTAACTTTTCTGGTCTACTGAGGAACTTTCAAACTTAGATTTTTATTTTATTGTATAGCTGAAGCAATTACCTTTCCAACGATACCAAATTTGTTACATATACTTGAAATTTCGATGAAATATGAATGAAAACGTGAGATGAAAGTTGTCAAACCCTCAAAAAATTGACCATTTTTTCAGTTTTTTGGCCATAACTCTGTCATATCTTGACTATATGACATGTTTTATACCTCGTTGGATGCGCACTATGCTAAGCTATAAGAATTCATCAAAAGAAATAAAATATAAAGTCATTCTGAGGTGGCAGGAGTCGAAAAGTAAAAACTCGATTTTTGACCAAGCTCGAAAATTAGCAAAATCACTATAAAGGCCAAAAATCAAATTTTTATTAGGTCTAAATGACTGAAAATGATCCGTATTAATATTTTCTATCATTTCTGAGAGTTTCAGCTCATTTGGTGAAGATATGGTCGAGAAATATTTTTTTTTGTTTTGAGGACCACCCTACCAGACCCCCTTTGGGGGCCCCTGGTGAACCGAGTTACCGGAAAAAATTTTATTTTTTTTGGCTAGTTTTATAGTATAACATAAGAGCTACAAGAAAAATGTCACTTAAAAGTTGCCTGAGGCCATTTAGTGGATCATATAGGCCGGCAAACCCAAAAAATCACGAAAAAATCGAAAATTTTGACCTTTGATCTCATTTTTGAAGCACTAAATGACATTTTTGGCAATGATGAATAAAATGTTTTTTGTAGATCTACTCAAAAGCTACAATAATCACTAACTTTGAGAATTTTTAAGTCCAACCTGTAGGCACAGGAGGTCGAAACGTCCAAAAAATGGCGATTTTTTGGACTTTTTCGCATTTTTGATCATCAAAATATTTTGTTTTCAAACTTTTGGTATTTTTATATGAAAGTTAGAGGTTGTGTTGAGCGAATAAAAAAAAGTTTGTGAAATTTCATCCACATAGTGAGGCACACGAATTTTTTGAAAATCATTGGTACCAAAAACACATTTTGGGCCCGTACGGGCACCTGAATGGACGAAAAAAAATTTTGGTTACATTTTTGAACATCCTAGACCCATAGCTAAAAACCACCAAAATATCAAGATTTGGTGAACAAAAATCGATTTTCAGCCCACTGTGCAAGCTACAACTCACGGCGAGTTTTAGGAACAAACTGAAAAGGTTTAGTACATTTATTTACTAAAGATAAGCACATTTTCGCACAATTTTATCAAATTTTTAATTCTTTTTTTGACCGTTAATTTTTTGCTGCAAATTTATTTTTTTTTTCAATTTATTTAAAAAACTTTAAAATTTATAAAAATTTTAGTTAAAAATAATATTTTTTTTATCATTAATATATAATTTAAATTTAAATTCACTGCTGAGTCCTTTGTTGGCATTTCTTTGTCTTTGTTTTATTTTTACTTTAATTGCTTCTTTTAGTTCTTCTTTACTGAGCACTTCCTCAATATTTCTGAATTCTGTTGCATAAGATCCTTGCGACTTTAAGAAATAAAATGATTTATAACTTTCCACATCAACAGCTTGTTGCATCGCTGATTTATTTTCAGTATTGTACGCAATTCTCAAATTTAAATTTTTTTTTGATGAATTTTGTAATTTCCTTTAAGTCATCATCGTCAATTGATTTGTGAAGTTTTGTCATGTCAGTTGATATTTTATAACTTTTTCATATTCGTAATCAGATGAGAATTTGAGAATTTTGCAGTTCCTCTTTACATCCCGGCTGACATTTTTGCTGTCCTTTGTGACATTTAAAATGCAATTTTGTACAATTTTAAAGCACTTTTGTGGTAAAATGTCAAATTTTTGATCTTCTTGAGATTCATTTTCACTTTTCACTTCTTTTTCTTCATTTACTTCCAGTTGATCTTCACCATCCATCTTGAAAAATTATCGACGATCTACAAAATAGAAAAGATCATTTTTTGATGTTAAATTCATTTTAAATCTTAAACTTGTTGCTTTTACTTACTCGACAATAACTTTAATTTGTCAATTATTCAATTTTTGAAGCTTTTATTTTCTGATTTGTATTCGAAAATTTAATTTTTCTTCAATTTTTTCCGATGATTAATTCACAAAAATATAACATTTAGTTAACTTATTTTAAGTTATATCAGAAATTCAAAAATATTTTATTCGTTAATAAATTTTATGTAAAAAATTAATTTTTTTAAAAAAAATAATAAAATTTTATAAAATAATTCAAACTTTCATCCTTAAATTACAACGAATTAAATTAAATTTAATTTTTAAAAAATTCTAGCAACAATTTTAAAGAAAATTTAGAAAAAAACACAAAAAAGTATAAAAAAGTAATTTAAAATAACGGTCAAAATATTTTTGAATTTTTAAATTTGTTATCCAATAAAATTCTTCAAATTTTGATAATTTTTGTGCAACTTTTAACTTTATTTTAAATTAATATAAATTTATTGATAATTTATTGTTAAACAAACTGAAAAATTTCAATCAATTTCAACAATTTTTATTATTTTTCATTTCAGTTCTTCTTCTTCACATTTTTTATTTATTCATTGATCAGCAGCTGATCGTGACTTCATAACAATCTCAAAAAAATAAAAGAAAAAATTATGTTTTTATTAAATTTAAGTTCTGTGCTTGAATGCAAATCAAATTTATCAAAATTAAAGTTTTGACAATAAATTAACAATTAAATAAATCCACATGGACATAATGGAATTGAAGAAAATGAGCCTGAAAATTAATTATTCAAAAAAAACAGAAAAAAATGAAAATTTCTCAATTCTGAAAAGAACAAGTTGCAAGGCAGCATTTCCGGGACATGAAACATGAAAAAAGATGCACAAAAAAGTCAAAAATTTGATTGATTTTAAGACACAAGATGCAATCATGCTGTCAAGGTAAGACTTGAGTATTCTTAATTTGATCCTTTAACTGGACTTAAATGAGCATTAATAATTTTTTATTATTTTAGTTAAATTTGATTAAGAACAAATCTTGCTGGAATTGTTGTATAAATAAGGAAAGAATCGTCCAAATGCTGAGTAACTGTTAAGTTGTTATGAATTCATCAATAAAAGCATTTAATGGATGTCGAGGACGTGTGCAAGCAGCTTTATTTAAATATTTTAAATTTTATCATTTTTTTTCACAAATTTTGATGCAAATTTTGAGTTTTTTTGGTTTTTATTTTGATGGATTTGAGCTTTTTGTATTAATGGGTTGAGGGATGTGCTGGACATGATTTTGAGGGTTCTGGAAGGTGAAATTATGAATTTTTTGGGCAAACTTACTTATTTACTTACTTTAATGATCTTTCAGATCAATTTTGATCCATAATTTCCTTTAATTTTCGCCTACAACTGACTCTATCGTTAGTGGCTTTCTGCCAATTTCCAATACCAAGTGCTGTGCTGTCTTTATCAATGGCTTCTTTCCAAAAGTTCTTTGGACGCCCACGTGAACTTTTTACCTTCAGTAAATTCTGACTTAAAGACCTTAACTTATGATGCCCAGTATTAGCATCGAAATGGAATAACATCGAATCGCAAATCCGGAACAAGATCGAAATTATTTTTATCATTAGACCGTAATAACTTCACTTATATAAGCCAAGTGAAGTTATTCCGACACAGTGATGGAATAAATTCACTTATGAAATGTAAGTGAAGTTATTCCTGAGATTTGTAAGAATTTCAAAAATTTTTCATACACGGTCCAGGAATAACTTCACTTACATTTTGTAAGTGAAGTTATTCCATCGCCGTGTCGGAATAAATTATCAACATTTTATCTTTCGACATTATTCCAATATTGTGCATAGATAAATTTACAAGTGAAATTAATCCGATTTCGTGCAAAACCCAGGATATAAGAAAGTTCATATTTTTTGACAAAAATATTTTTGAAAATATATTTCTTTAAAACTTTAGTTTGAAAGTCTCTATACGTTAAATTCATTACTTTATTATTTATATAATTTGTATATATTTATATATTTTATTTAACGACTCAAAAAAATCATTACTTAATTTTTTATATCGAATTTCAATTAAGTTTAAAATTACCAAATAATAGTTGGGCAATTCCAGGAAAGATTTTCTCTCCAAAATTTTCTCCAAATTATTTTTTCTCATTATTTACTGCATTGTTGTATTTGTTTGACAACAAAACATGTCAGTAGTAAAATCTATACGATTTTAGTAAAATCTATACGTCAAACTTCATTAGAAGCATCTAAAGTATCTAATTAAAGAAAAATTTGAATTCTACGAATAAATTACTCGGTTTCACAATAAAAATTTTACTCAAGTCTCCAAAGTGTTTTAATCGATTTCTCTTTATCAAAGATCATTCAATATGAAGAAAATATACTAAAAGATAGATAAATCTGCAAGCTTTAACATATATGAAATCCACATTTTGAGAATCTTTAGTTAAGTTGCAATATCAATTCCACGAAAAAGTCTACAGTGAAACCGAGTAATTTGTAGAGAAAAATTAACAAATTTTTTATCAATAAATTGCTATTTTAAGAATTAGAACTAACAAATTACAATCCAAATGGTCTAATAATTAATAATTTAGGTAGATTAATAAGATTTGTATCATATTATTCAAGAAAATAATGTTTAAAAAAATTTTGAAAAAAATTCTATGAAACCTTCTAATAGAATTGCTCAGTTACAATGTGACGATTAAGCTTTTTTACAAGTATTATTAGATGTAAGTTAGTCTAATCGATTATGTTTAAAAATTAAACTACAATTTTTATTTTCTTAATTATTTGTTTTTATAATTTACTTAATTTAAAAATTCTTGGTTTTTTTGTATAATTTTTTCAACCGTAATATCAATCTTCAAAATCACTTTATGCTTCAAACCTATCTATTCTGTCATTTAATGTTAATTTAAAACCGACTAGGTAATTTAAACTTAATATCAATTTATTTCGTGTAGTTCCACCATCATTATAAATTTGTTAAATAAAGAATTACTATTATCATTTATGTTTAATAAATAGAGATTTTTGAGAGAGTTTTGAAAATTGAGAATTTCAAACAGTTTGTTTTTTTTTTACCTGAAATTATTTTTATGTGTCTGATCCTCATTATTTTTCCTAACTGGATCTTAATATTTTGGAACTAGATGTTCTTATTCCTGAATATTGGATTTATATTATATTGGATAAATAAATCTCCATATAAGCCCAAATATTTAATTTAAAAAATTATGGTTTTTTTTTGTCGTTACATTCAAATTTACTATACTTAATCATAGTAAATTCTACCATTTATTTGTTAATTTTAAACTTAATTGAAATTCGATATAAAAAATTAAGTAATGATTTTTTTGAGTCGTTAAATAAAATATATAAATATATACAAATTATATAAATAATAAAGTAATGAATTTAACGTATAGAGACTTTCAAACTAAAGTTTTAAAGAAATATATTTTCAAAAATATTTTTGTCAAAAAATATGAACTTTCTTATATCCTGGGTTTTGCACGAAATCGGATTAATTTCACTTGTAAATTTATCTATGCACAATATTGGAATAATGTCAAAAGATAAAATGTTGATAATTTATTCCGACACTGCGACTTACATTTTGTAAGTGAAGTTATTCCTGGACCGTGTATGAAAAATTTTTGAAATTCTTACAAATCTCAGGAATAACTTCACTTACATTTCATAAGTGAATTTATTCCATCACTGTGTCGGAATAACTTCACTTGACTTACATAAGTGAAGTTATTACGGTCTAATGATAAAAATAATTTCGATCTTGTTCCGATCTTGCGATTTACTCTCCAAGTGAAGTTATTCCATTTCGATGCTAATACTGGGCATCTAACTTATTGGAACTTCCACAGGTCTTCTTACAACATGTCCAGCCCATCGAAGCCTGTTTACCTTAATTTAGTTCACAATATTAGCTTCTGTGAAAAGCTCTGAAGAAATTCTTCGTTGTTCCTGCACTTAAAAAGGTTTTCTTCTTTCTTTGGTCCAAAAAAAAGCATAAAACAGTCCTTTGGGACAAAAAATTAAAAAATTGTGAGAAAAATTCAATTAAAAAAAAAAATTCTATTTAAAAAAAGAACCACAAAAAAAATAAAATTTCATTTTCAGCTGTTCCATTTTCAAAATCAATCAAATTTATAGAAAAATTGCGAAAAGAAAAAAATGAAAAAAGCTTTATTTTGGCTTCGAAGCTTAGTTTTGTGGACTTTTAATTCTTAAGTCTTGAGATCGATTCCAGTCAAGTCCGAACATTTTTTTCACTTTGTTCCTTCATTCCGTCAATAAATTTCAAATTTCAGCTTCATAATGACTAGAAATGTCATCGATATACAAATGCAACTCATCACTTACTTACCAGCAACTTTTGAAGGATTTAATTGAGGAAAAAAAGATCAAAGCAGTTCCGTGCATTAATTTGGAGTCAGTTAGTTCCATTAAGGACAAGATTTGATAATTAAAAGAAGAAATTGCAGCAATTAAAGAACAATTCAAGTCAAAGTTGATAAAAAAAAGCTTCAAATTCGAACTGGAATTGAAAAAAATTCTAAATTTGAGCAAATTTGCAAGAAGAAATTGAAGAAAAAATTAGCAAAAGCTGGAGACCTTCGGTAACGTTAATTTCTTGTGTATTGATGAAGTTGCGAGTAAGAAGGATAAAATTGAGGATTTAGATGGAAAATTTGCTTCGTTTTGTGCTGGAAATTTAAATTGAATAAAATTAATTGATTTATAAAAATAAATTTTTTTAAAATAATTCTTTTTTATCTTATTTTAAATAATTTTTGATGCAATTTATTTAATGTTTTTCTTTTTTTTTATTTATGTATAATAAAATATTAAAAATATGACAATAATACTTAAATTAACACATTTTATATAATAAATTTGACTTCAAATTATTTTATTTTTTATTTTAGTTATTATTTTGACATTTATTTGAAAAAAATCTAAAGTAATCAAATTACAAAATATTATTAAATTGCAGTTATTTTATAAAAATTTAAAAAATATTATTTTATTGTTAATAATTTTGTTTATAATTACATTATTATTATTCATAAATTTTTATATTACATCGATAGTTCTTAATATTATTCATTATTTATTAATTTTTTTATTTAATTTAATTCATCCAACTTTAAATACCAACTAAAATTTTCACTTTTTTCAATCAAAGTTCGAAATTTTCGAACTTCTTCTGTGTGTTCTTGGTCAAATTTAGCTTTAAAAAACACGACTTACGTAGAAAGTCAATAGCTTCCGCGTTCGACTATCGGGTCAGCAAAGCTTCGCTTTGCATTAGTTTGAAGATTAGGACTCCATCGGGTCAGCAAAGCTTCGCTTTTCATTAGTTTGAAGATTTGGATTCCATCGGGTCAGCAAAGCTTCGCTTTGCATTAGTTTGAAGATTAGGATTCCATCGGGTCAGCAAAGCTTCACTTTGCATAAGTTTGAAGATTAGGATTCCATCGGGTCAGCAAAGCTTCGCTTTGCATAAGTTTGAAGATTAGGATTCCATCGGGTCAGCAAAGCTTCGCTTTGCATAAGTTTGAAGATTAGGACTCCATCGGGTCAGCAAAGCTTCGCTTTGCATTAGTTTGAAGATTTGGATTCCATCGGGTCAGCAAAGCTTCGCTTTGCATTAGTTTGAAGATTAGGATTCCATCGGGTCAGCAAACTTCGCTTTGCATAAGATTGAAGATTAGGATTCCATCGGGTCAGCAAAGCTTCGCTTTGCATTAGTTTGAAGATTAGGATTCCATCGGGTCAGCAAAGCTTCACTTTGCATAAGTTTGAAGATTAGGATTCCATCGGGTCAGCAAAGCTTCGCTTTGCATTAGTTTGAAGATTAGGATTCGATCGGGTCAGCAAAGCTTCGCTTTGCATTAGTTTGAAGATTAGGATTCGATCGGGTCAGCAAAGCTTCGCTTTGCATAAGTTTGAAGATTAGGATTCGATCGGGTCAGCAAAGCTTCGCTTTGCATTAGTTTGAAGATTAGGACTCCATCGGGTCAGCAAAGCTTCGCTTTTCATTAGTTTGAAGATTTGGATTCCATCGGGTCAGCAAAGCTTCGCTTTGCATTAGTTTGAAGATTAGGATTCCATCGGGTCAGCAAAGCTTCGCTTTGCATTAGTTTGAAGATTAGGACTCCATCGGGTCAGCAAAGCTTCGCTTTGCATTAGTTTGAAGATTTGGATTCCATCGGGTCAGCAAAGCTTCGCTTTGCATAAGTTTGAGGATTAGGATTCGATCGGGTCAGCAAAGCTTCGCTTTGCATAAGATTGAAATTCAGTAGAAGTATTAAATCTGGATTAAGTACCTAAACTGACGATGAAATTCAGAAAAATTATGTTTTCCTAAAATTTGACTGTTTTTTGCAATTTTTGTTCATATTTAATAATTTTAGAAAAAATTGGAGTTGAGTCAACAAAATCTGAGACTTTAATTTCATTGTAAATTTTTTAAACCAACTACTCGGATTAAATTTAATTTGAACGCTTAAACCACTAAATCAAGCTCGATTTGTCCAAAAATGTCCAAAAAAACATTACAATATGTCAAAATATGCCAAAAATGATCTATTCTTAACCAAAAATCTGAAATTAATCGAGTTGGATTAAATTTAATAAAGCTGATTTATTAAAATCTTGATTAAATCCAACTGCTACCAATCAAAGCTTAAAATATTTTTTTCTTCAATTTTAGCATTTTTTAGCTATTTTTAGTCATTTCTAACCATTTTGTAAAAATTTCGAGTGAAAAAAGTAAAATTCGTTAAATTTCGAAATTTTAATCCTCACACATGGATTAAAATTGAGTCGGGATTAACTCTTAGATGGCTCAATTCGCCTAAAATTTCAAATTTTTTGAAAAACTGTTTATTTCATAAAATTTTGCTATTTTTTACCTTTATTTTGATATATCATTCATGAAAAAAAGTTTTGAAAAAATTTAGAATGAGGGGGTTTTATGTTAAATCCGATGGATTTAAATTTAAGCCAGTTGGATTAAACACATTTTATGCTATTTCTCGTAAACAAAGAAGTTTCACGAGTTCCGCCTAAATTTCCCCCCTACTAGACCTCCGTGGCTTTCCAACGATGTATAATTCATTATGTTTAATATTGACCTGTGAGCTGTAGGTTAGGTGACAAATTTTAATCCTTTTTCAAAAACGTAATTAATAGGGAAGGATTAAAATTAATCCGACGGATTAAAACTTTCAATTAATTTTCCTGACTCACAGTTTAACCAAAGTGGGTCATGTTTGGTATCGTTGGAAAGGTAATTTTAAGGGCTATTTTATAAAAAATATTTCATCCCAAATCTCCTCCACCCATGACCACCAGACTAGTCACAAAGTTAATCCCACTTTGAATAACCATATGCGTGTTCTGCTGAGTCAGGAAGAGTTTTTTAAATTTGGATTTTGGTGCCAAAAAATTCTAAAAAATATTTGGAACATTTAAAGTACCAGAATTTTTTCGTTTTAGTGCTGTTGAAAAAAGTTTTAGCAAAAATGATTTTTCTATGGGTTTTGTATGGAAACCTTGTAAGTGGCACCACGGGTGTAAAATAAAATTTCGCGGATTCCGCCTAAATTTCCCCCCTACTAGACCAAAATACCTAAATTTTGAGATATAAACCATTAACCCTCGACCTGATAGGGAGGCTGTAGGTTAGGTGACAAAATTTTCAAAGTGTACTAAAACAGCTTCCGAGCTTGCGCGGAAGCTAATATTTTATAAATATGAACAACAACTTCGGGATTTTTATTATTTTCGACAAGAAATTCAACAAAGTTTTTATCATTTTTGTCGTTTTTTTGGAAGCAAATTTGAAAAATTTGATCATTTGTAAGAATTTTCTTTAAATAATCCCAAATATATTCATGAAAATAAAAAGAATTGTTAAAAGTAGAAAGACCCAAAAAAGTCTGCCCATCCAAATTTGTTTGCATTAAAAGATCAAAAAATGAATTTTGTTGTTTTTCTGGTGAAAATAAACTTTGAATAGCTTCAAACCACCAATAAATTTTAAATCTATCCTTAGTTTTGACCAAAAGATGAAAAATATTTTCGCCATTTTTGTTGCAATTTTTCATTAATTTTAAAATTTCTTCAACTTTTAAATATTTTTGTAACTTTTTTAAATATTTTTCAGCATCTATTTTATTAAAATAATAGTCATAATCAATTAAATATTGAAACAAATTTTCATTTTCGTTCATTGATAAAAAATTTTCTTTTATGGAATTTTCATCAAATTTTAATTTTTTAACAAATAAATAAAAATTTTCTAAATCGTCAGAAATTCTATTTATGTCCATACTCTGAAGTTCGAGTAAAATTATTGGATATTGAGTTAAAATATTTTTTAACCATTCTTCAATTTTTACTTTGTTTGTTTCATTTTCTTGTGAATTTTTAAATATTTTTTGCAATTTTTGTCTTAAATATTTAATTTGTTCATTTTTACTCATTAAACTTTTGTAATTACTCCAAGTTAGTTCAATAATTTTTATTGTGTTATATTCAGCGGTATTTTGTAATACATCATTATAATCATATTCTTTAGTAATTAAATCAATAATTTCTTCTGTTTTGAAATATTTTTCATAAATTCTCCAAAGTTCTTCATGAAAATTTATCAATTTGACATTTTTTGCAGCTATGAATAGCAAATTTTGTTCACAGTGATAAAATTTACCATTTGTGCAACTCAATGTTTCTTTAACTTCGTCAGGTTCTACTTTTGTCTCTATTTGATTGAAAAAAAATTTAAAAATATTTAAAGACGACTGGTCAAGTGCTGCATAGAGAATTGTTTGCTTTTTATGATCAATATCCATAAATATTTCAGAAATTATTTCATAATAATTTGGGATATTTGAAACTCGTGACCACAAAACTTTTACAATTTCAATATTTTTGGTCAAAATTGCTCGATGCAAAAAATTTCTTTTTTCTGAATTTGGAGTTAAAAGAAAATATTTGAAATTTTCTGCCAAATTTTGATTTTTGAAGCTTTTTTCGTATTTTTTCAGCAATTCTTCGACATTTTCATGATTTTCTGAATTAAGACATTCTTCAAATTCTTTGTCAAATTCTCCAAATATTTTTATCTCAAAATTTATTCCAAATTCATCAAAAAGCTTTTTTGTCCAGTTAAAGACTTCTGGACAATTGTATGATGAATTTCGTAATAAATTTTTATTCCAGTTTAGCCTTCTTAACATGTGAATTAATGCTGAATTATTTGCATTTTTAAAACTTTTAAGTTCATTCCAAGTAAATTCAATTTGTTTTAAATTTCCTTTTTGAATTAATTTCACAAAAAATAATTCCACAATTTTGATAATTTCATAAAAATTAAAATTTTTAGAACAAATTTTCCAAATTTTTTTATAAAGTTCAAAATATTTTTCATTAAGTAAATCTGATGCAAGTAAAATAAATTTGCTATTATTTAAAAAAATTTTAAGCTCGTTACTTGATTTAAAATTTTCCAATTCATCAATTATAAATTTTATTTTTTCGCAATCTAATTTATCATCATCATTTAAATTATGACATGTTCTTTCTACTAAACCACTCTCGTTAAGAATTTGTAAAAACTCGTGATCAGTGCCGCAAGCTAGCTTCAGCGAATCCCAAACAATTTTATAAATTTTCAAATTTTTCCTTCCTAAATCTTTTATTTTTGATTCTTTTCCTTCTGTTCTTCCATCTTTATTTTGTATTTTTAATTTTAATATTTCTCCAAACTTTTTTTTTCCAAATTTCTCCACCAATATTTCAACAAAAACATCGCCAACTACATAAATGTTATATAATTCATTCATGAAACATTTTCCAACGTTGTTTATTTTCATTATCATTTCTTCTAAAGTTTTTGAGTCAAATAATTCAAACATTTTATTCCAAAATTTCTTAAACCCATCAACATTTAATTGCCATAAATAAAATAAAATATTTGATCCATTTGAATCTTCTTTACTGACAAGTTTTTTAAACATTTTGATGTTCATCATTTCCTCAATTTCTATCCAATACTCCAAAGGGTTTCTTGTGTTTTCAAAGATTAATTGCAGAAAAGTTGCTTCAAACAAACCACAACTGTACATTAACTTATAAATTTCACCCAAATTTAAATATTTTTTGAGTATTTCGAGAAATTTTCTTAATTTTGAAATGTTTAAATTTTTTGATTCTTTTAGCATCCAAAAAATGTTTCCAAACTCAGTTCTTGATTTTAATTCTTCTTTTACAAACGCTTTTTCAAATTTTTCTTCCATTTTTGTCACAAATTCCTCAAAATATTCAATTTCAAGTTCCGATTCAATCATATCCAGAAAAACTGGGTTTTCCGTTATTGCTTTCTTTAAATATTCGTCATTGCAATGTTCAAGTAAAATTTTTTGGAATTTTTCAAATGTTTTTGATTTTTTCAACAGCTCGCATGCATGATTTATTAAAATAATACTTAATTCATCACTTTTTGATTTTAAGACTTGAACAATAAATTCAGTAAATTGGTCTTGCCCATTATTGCTAATATCTTCAAAAGTGTTCATGTTTCGAAACATTTCAATGTTTTCATCAGTTTGCATTTTTGATAAAATTTTATTTAAATCTGCGCTGTCTAAAGTCTCATGCAAGAACATTCGAATAACTCCGAATTTATACACAGTTAAGATTTTTGCGAACAAGTCAGCAACTTCCTGTCGAGGTGAAACTTTTTTAAGTTCTTTGGCAATAAAATCAGCAACAAAATATTCGCGAAGTGTTTCATGGTTGAAAAAATATTTTCCGTCTTCGATTCTTACAATTCCGCCAGCAACAACTTCCTCGTCTGTCCATTCACTTTTGTCATAATTTGGAAAAAATAATTCAGCGATTTCAGGAAATAAACTTAAAATTGCCAAAAATTGATGAATTTCTTTAAATTTTAAATCAAATTCAAGACTATTTTTATTTGCTTGACTTCGAATTTCGCCTTTTTGTGTTCCCCATCGCCAGTATAATTCCTGCACTAAAGATTTGTACAAATCAGTTTGCGTGTAGCTGATTGTGGCTTTTTTGTTGTTTTTTGAAATTTCAGCTACAATTTTGTAAATTTGAGGCATTCCAATTGAGTCATAAGATTTGGTAACTTTTTTCACAATTTTTTTAGCCATTTTAAAAAACTTCTTGTATTTTTCTGATTTTTTGATCAATTCTTCAAATTCTTTTTTAGTTTTTATTTCTTTTGCTTCAGGTTCATTCAACATCCAACTTTTTGCTATGAATTCTGTGCCTTCATTTTTTGAGAAATCTTCAAGTTTGAATGCATTCCAAAATTGAAGTTCCTTCTGCAAATTAACTTTAAAATAATCTCGTGTTGCAATCCACAGTTGATTTCTGCCATTTTGTTCAAACGACTTTGCCAAGCTGCAAACAAATTCAGCACAATCTGGCGCAATTTCATCAAATCCGTCAAAAATTATAAAAATTTTGCCAATTTCGTACATTTTTTGAAAGATTTTTGCCTTGAAATTGTTTTTGTCAAGTTTTAAAATTTTTTCTTTCAAAAAACATGAAAATTTTAAACTTTCGTTTTGTTGTGCTTTAAATTCCTTAATAAACTGCTTTGAAGCCTTAAATTCATTAATGAACTGCTTTAAATCGACATAAGTGATCCAGCATGTTGGATATTTTTCCATTAAAGTCTTTGAAATTTGAATCATTGCCCAACTTTTTCCATTTCCTGCAATGTCTGATATTAGCACAAATTTGTCATTTTGAACTTTGTAAAGAAGTTCCTCGTCGGAAAAAGATTCCTCCTTTGAATCTACAAACCGTCTGTTTTCATAAAGAAAACAAAAATGTTCAGGTTCTTTAAATCCATTGTTGACAGGAATTGGCTGTTGATTTAAAATTAAATTTAAAAGTTCAACATCAACAATTTCACTGAAGTTTATCCTCGACCGGTCAATTAATGGATCGATAGCTGGACTTGATGATGGAAGATCTGTAGATTGAGACGAGGACTTTGATGATGATTTTTGTTTTGGATATTGAAGCTTCTTCTTAGGTTCAAAAAGTTCCAACAAAGAAACTTGAGAATTATTTTGGAAGTTAATTTTAGTTTGTAGCAACTGATCCTGACTTTTTTCTGTCAAGTCATTCCAATTGTACTCAAAACTTATGTCCTTTGAACATTGATTTGTCAAAATTTGTTTAACTTCTTCAGCCTGATTTTCATTTCTGACAACAAAAAACAGCCTCGATTCTGAACTAAATGTTATGGTTTTTAATTCCTCACAAACTTGAGCAGTGCAATCGACAATAAGGTTTAAATTTGGATTTTCTTTTAACAAATTTTTGAAATCTTGACAATTTTCTGAATTTTTGAGGACTTTTGGATCAACGAAAACATTTTTTGTGTCAATTAAGACGCCAAATTTATCATAAAGATTATCGTAAATGTCAATGAGCAATAATTTTGGAACATTTGTTTTTATTATTACAAACTTATTATCTAATAATGCATTAATGTCTATTTTTGTTTCTTTTAATTTTAATTCACATTCTTCAATGATGTTCATGAGCTGGAAAATTCTGTTAATTTTTCTAACTTTTTCTCGACTTTTTAAATCAAATTTTTGTATTTCTGGCCAAACTTGTTCTTCCCAATAATTAAATAAATCTTTGTACTTATCTTCAAGTTGATCCGTCTTTTCTGAATTGTTGTCATATTGAGCGAGGATTTGCATTACTCGTACGATCAGTTCTGGTTGAAAATCTTGTTCTGCATAATGCCGAAATACACTTGAAATAATTCCGTCGCATTCGTCATCAGGATCATTTGGTCCACTCGACAACCATTTGTTTATCGCAGCTACAACAGCTTCAAACTTTTCAACCGTGTCCTTGCATTGTTTGTAGTAAGGATGTTCAGCATTTTCGTAGATTAATTTCACCACATAATGACACAACTCGTGAGCCAAAACTCCTTTGACCTCCTGATACCTTTTTCCTTCTTCTAATTTGGCGCCAATAAAAATCCACTTTTGGTAGGGAAACATTACTCCTAATGAACCTGCTCTTCCCAAACTTGCATTTTCATCCTGAAATGTAAATATTTAATTCTCATGTTTAAGTAAACAATTTAAAGTTTAACTTACAGTTGTGCTTTCAAAATCGAAGATAATTTTAAGTTCCTCGCAGGATGCAGCAACATTTAAGAATTCAGTTCCATATTTAATCTTGTTGATGTCTTCGAACCAATTCCTTATAACTTTTCTGTATTCTGCTTCTTTGTCCTTGACTGTTTTTCTGTTGTGGATAAATGACCTGTTACACAGCAAGTTGACTGATTGCTGCTCACTGCTGAGTCCTTCGTTGGCATTTCTTTGTCTTTGTTCTGTTTTAACTTTAATTGCTTCCTTTAGTTCCTCTTTACTAAGCACTTCCTCAAGATCATCGAATTCTGTTGCATAAAATCCTTGCGACTTAAGGAAGTATAATGATTTATAACTTTCCACATCAACAGATTGTTGCATTGCTGATTTATTTTCAGTATTGTATACGATTCTCAAGTTTAAGTTATTATCGATGAAATCTGTAATTTCCTTCAAGTCATCATCTTCAATTGATTCTTGAAGTTTTGTTCTTTCTGCTACAATTTCTTTTAATCTTTCATTATTAATTCCATCTGTTTTAAAAGGTTTTGGAAATGGAAAGTCTGAGATTTGTATCAAGTCACAAAGGACATCTAATTGATTTGAATTAAATGCTGTTGTAGAAATTTGAACTTGATGATCAAATGGAAGGAGCTGAATTAGATGAGAGCAGTAAGTGATTAAATAGTCGATGACGTCTTTATTAGCATTTTCGACAGCTTTTGACAGAAATGACTTTTGTATGGTATTATCTCTTGGCTTTTCTTCTGATGCATTTGATGAGTGTTGGTGTTCTTGATTAACATTCAAGTCTTCTGCTGATCCTTTTTCCGATTTATCTACCACCAGATTATTTGAATTTTGAATAAAGTTGAAAACATTTTTTAGGTAAATTTGCGCTTGAATGTTCAGCATTTGTCTATTGTTCTCAAACGAAGCATCCAAAGCAGCTAAAAAGTCATTTTTTGTTCCACATTCAGCACATTCAAGAACCAGATCTTCTATAAAATCTTCAGACAGCTCAAAAATCCTTAAAAACTTAAGAATTAAGACGCAGTTTTTCAATTCTTTTAATTGGTCAATCACAATGTCTTTTGATGTTTCTAATTGTCCGTCCAGAACTGAGCACAAAAATGTTGGAAAATTTAGGAACTTATCAAAGTTTGTTGAGCTTTTATCGACGTCATTGAAATGAGGCGAATCTTGATCTTTGGAATAGAATTTTGTGACATTTTGCTGTTCAGACTTGATTTGTAAAATCATCGGACGATTTTCTCCAAATTTAATCAAAGTTTTTTTAATCCTTCCTATGTTTTAGTATTTAAATCAAATTAAAATTATTAAAATTTTGATAAAATCATAAAATCAAAATACGATAAAAATGAGAAATGAAACGTAACAAAAATGATATAAAAAAGTCATTTTTATTTTAATTTATTTTTGCTCAGAGTTGGAATCGGCCCGCTCGGCGGCCGCTATTGGCGGCGGCCGATTTTAGCCAAAATTGGAAGAAGAAACTTAATAAAAACTGATTAATTTTGAAGTATCTATTTAAGACTATCTGCGGGTATTTTTAACGGAAAGTCCCGTATTCTAAGCAAATTTCGAATGTGTTTCGTATTTTCAGAAAATTAAATGGCTACTCTTCATTTAAAACATTATAATAATTTTCATTGGTTGTTTATTATTTAGTTTCAATTATTAATTCGAAATGAGATGATAAATGCGATTAGGATGTAAAATCCCTTTACGTAATAATTGAACGGTCCCTTAAAATCTGTGTTAAAATAATAAAAATTTGACGTTTTGTCATTTTTAAATATTAAAAATAAATAAGAAGATAATAAGATAATAAGAAATGATAGCTGCGAAGATTTATAGCAATTTATAGTATATATAATTTAAAATGTTGAAAACCGTTAATTAGAGAAATGATTGTAAAGTTTAAATAAGCAACGAAGAGATTTCTTAAAAGTCCTAGGACATTGAAACTCTTCTAACGAATGTTAAATGTCATTGTATTTTATTGAAAAGGTTTTTTATGCATCATTATAGAGTTTAAATACTCTATAATGATGCTTTTTCCTTAGAAAAGATTAATAAATAATAATAATAATAATAATAATAATAATAATAATAATAATAATAATAATAAAAAATTACAAAAGTCCTCGTGTTTCATATCGAGGGACTTCAGCGCATTTTTTGCGCGGCGATCAGTAATCGAGCTACGAATTGAAAGTATATCAACTTTCAGGACAGATCTTGCAAAATTCTACATGAAAATAACGATAATTTTACAAAAATGTTACAACAACAATCAAAAACACTTCAGTTTCAATTTCCTCACATTCATTGTGCATGAAAAGTGTGTTTTCATTATGCACAAACTAATAACTTGCAAAACTGAACAAAAAAACTTTTCGTAAAAAATAACGGTCAAAAAATTTTCAAATGTCAACGGTTAAAAAATATTTGAAATTTCTATGACGTGAAGTTGCAGTCATGTGTTGATTATTTTTCTTTGTGAAATTAAAAATTAATTAATTAAGGTGTTTAAAGACAAATTTGGGACTTTTAAATACATTTGCCGCCAATAACTCAATGAAACGAAGCTAATAAAACAAACCGGAGCTCTCTACGATGTCTAGATCAAAAGATAGTTTTTCAAAAATTTGCTGCCGATCAAAGTGTATGATTGAGCTTCCTTTTTGAAAACAAGTTCTCAAAAATGCGCTAAAAAATATAATCAGACACTAGACTGGACTCTGTTTTGAATTTACTTTGAATCAAATCTTGCAATTTTCATTTTTTTTTTTTTTTTTTTTTTTTTTTTTTTGTAATCATGTTACTTAAAGTTAATTAGTTTATTTAAACTTAATACATGATACATAATATGTTAAATAGATAAAATAAGTTTTCCTAAAATAAGTCAATTAAAGCAGGTTAGTCCTGTGGTTAAACATCAAACATGTTGCATCTCGAATCAGGGATTTGCCTTAATCTAATTAGAAGTTTTTTTGGTAACCTGCCTGGTACCTGCTTAGCAAAATCAGACAAAATTTTAACAAGATTTAAGTTTGATCATAGATAACATAACTTCTTGATTGCAAAATAAAGTGATTATTTTTAGGAACGCATTGACCC
Source organism: Chironomus striatipennis (assembly GCA_026123125.1). NCBI lineage: Eukaryota > Metazoa > Arthropoda > Insecta > Diptera > Chironomidae > Chironomus > Chironomus striatipennis. Next base: position 3,453,709 of record CM047391.1, on the reverse strand, counting down.
AAAAAACATAGATGGGATAATCGAGATGGAATCCGGATCCAGGCCGAAGTGAGGCCAGCACCACTCCGGTTTAAATTGAATGCCAGCTTAAAGCTGGCCTCACTCCGGCTTGGTGCCGGATTTCATCTCGATTTTCCGATCTGTGCCTTTCGGGTGAACTATATTGGTTGCAGTCTGTTGAAGTCCTTTCCTCCTATTAGCAGACAACGTGTCTATCAGATATTTATGCGCTTTATTATTCTCTAAATATATGGAACGAGTTCTTTCCATATATACACTGAAGCAAGCGGACGTGTTTTTTCCACTCGATTTTTAAATTGGACTTCATTTTGAGGTCTAGCCTAAATTGAGGCCTAGGTAAATAGACTTTCAAAGTTTATGAATTAGTCATTTAAAAAACTACGTTCCGTTTGGTTTATATTTTTCAGAGATCGAAGTCGTTTAGCTCGGCGGCTAAAAATCGGCTTAGTAAGCCGATATTTTAAGCCGGCTAAAGATTCGGCTTACGTAAGCCGATCTGTAAGCCGGCTTAGAAATCGCCTTACGTAAGCCATTTTTTTAGCCGATGGCTAAGCCGATACAATTTCATACAAAAACACTAACAAAATAAAATACATATGAAAATTTTTTTCTTTAAAAAACAAAAAATCTATCTTTCGAACAATAAATTCGTTTCTTTTATTGTTTAAATCTTAATTAATAAAATGAACTTTAATGATTCTTAATTTTCTATGAATCTTTTAAATTGATTATTATTATTATTACTATTTTTTTTCATTTTAAAGTAATTTTACAATGATCAGAGAAAAATACATGAAAAAATCAGTCTTGTTGCTTCTTTGAATAAATATGATAGTTCGCATTAATGAAAAGCTGCTTTTGAGCTCTTACAGGATGTAATTTTGAGCGTTTCTTATTTAAAACAGCGCCGCTGAGTGAAAATGCATGCTCACAAAAACTAGAAGTTAAGCTTAAACTTAAAAATATTCGAGCTAAACTGTATGAAATAGGTAAAGTTGTCTTATTTTGGATCCAAAACTTTGTAATGTCATCATATTTCGGGTATGTGGACGAAATCAGCAAATACCGGTCAATTTCACTGTCCAATGATCTGTCATAACTGGTGTTTGAGCTTTCAGCAGATTCCAAATCTTCAAGCATTTCTATCCTAAGTCTTTGCGCTGGACCAACGTCCAGAATATCTTGTACATCACTTGAAGCTGATTCAGCATTAGAAACGTCTGTTATTAAACTATTTTGATTTTAACTAACGAATGCTGTTAAAAATTGCTTAAGCGTCAAATTTTTTTTTCAAGTTCTGCGGTAACAATGTTTGATCTACTTTGTGCAGGATCTAAAGATGCTGCAACTATCCACTCATCTTCTATGTTGATTCTATTCTCAATTGTCGTAAAATAAGATCCAGTAAGCATTCATGCAAAATTTACTTTTACATTATTAATTAAGATTTAAACAATAAAAGAAACGAATTTATTGTTCGAAAGATAGATTTTTAGCGCATTTTTGAAAACTTGTTTTCAAAAAGGAAGCTCAATCATGCACTTTGATCGGTCGTTCGGTCGTTCGGTCGTTCGGTCGTTCGGTCGTTCGGTCGTTCGGTCGTTCGGTCGTTCGGTCGTTCGGTCGTTCGGTCGTTCGGTCGTTCGGTCGTTCGGTCGTTCGGTCGTTCGGTCGTTCGGTCGTTCGGTCGTTCGGTCGTTCGGTCGTTCGGTCGTTCGGTCGTTCAGGTCGTTCGGTCGTTCGGTCGTTCAGTCGTTCGGTCGTTCGGTCGTTCGGTCGTTCGGTCGTTCGGTCGTTCGGTCGTTCGGTCGTTCGGTCGTTCGGTCGTTCGGTCGTTCGGCCGATCGGTCGTTCGGTCGTTCGGTCGTTCGGTCGTTCGGTCGTTCGGTCGTTCGGTCGTTCGGTCGTTCGGTCGTTCGGTCGTTCGGTCGTTCGGTCGTTCGGTCGTTCGGTCGTTCGGTCGTTCGGTCGTTCGGTCGTTCGGTCGTTCGGTCGTTCGGTCGTTCGGTCGTTCGGTCGTTCGGTCGTTCGGTCGTTCGGTCGTTCGGTCGTTCAGTCGTTCGGTCGTTCGGGTGTTCGGTCGTTCGGTCGTTCGGTCGTTCGGTCGTTCGGTCGTTCGGTCGTTCGGTCGTTCGGTCGTTCGGTCGTTCGGTCGTTCGGTCGTTCGGTCGTTCGGTCGTTCGGTCGTTCGGTCGTTCGGTCGTTCGGTCGTTCGGTCGTTCGGTCGTTCGGTCGTTCGGTCGTTCGGTCGTTCGGTCGTTCGGTCGTTCCGGTCGTTCGGTCGTTCGGTCGTTCGGTCGTTCGGTCGTTCGGTCGTTCGGTCGTTCGGTCGTTCGGTCGTTCGGTCGTTCGGTCGTTCCGGTCGTTCCGGTCTTCCGCTCGTTCGGTCGTTCGGTCGTTCGGTCGTTCGGTCGTTCGGTCGTTCGGTCGTTCGGTCGTTCGGTCGTTCGGTCGTTCGGTCGTTCGGTCGTTCGGTCGTTCGGTCGTTCGGTCGTTCGGTCGTTCGGTCGTTCGGTCGTTCGGTCGTTCGGTCGTTCGGTCGTTCGGTCGTTCGGTCGTTCGGTCGTTCGGTCGTTCGGTCGTTCGGTCGTTCGGTCGTTCGGTCGTTCGGTCGTTCGGTCGTTCGGTCGTTCGGTCGTTCGGTCGTTCGGTCGCTTCATTGTTTTAATAGCTTCATTGAATGTTTTTATTCCCGCCGTTTATATTGAAAAGTCAAAAAACACTCATTAAATAGCTTAATTCATCGATTTTTTTATTTCAAAAAAAAATATGTAAACAATGCAGGGCAAAGCTATGCTGATGATAAGTTTGAATTTTTTCTAACCGTTAAAAAATTTGAAATTTTTTTGACCGTTATTTCGGATTAAATTTTTTTCTTTTATACACCTTAATTAATTAACATTTAATTTTTTCATACAAAACAAATATAAGTGCGTTTAGAAATTTGAAAAATAATGGATGTGTTCAGAAATTTAAATTTTTCGCTGATGGAAAATTCTGAATTTCAAAAAACCGTTAAATCGTAAAGCTATTATTTGCATTGAACATTATAAAATTCAATTTTAAAGGAATTTTGATCTTTAGTTTTAAACTTATTATTGAAATGCATTATGATTAAAGAAACAGCAATAGAGTTTTAAAACTCGACATTCTTTTCTATTTAATCAATTGCTAATCGCTGCGTCAAAAATGCGCTGAAGTCCCTCGATATAAACGAGGACTTTTGTAATTTTTTATTTTTTAAAGAAAAAAATTTTCATATGTATTTTATTTTGTTAGTGTTTTTGTATGAAATTGTATCGGCTTAGCCGTCGGCTAAAAAAATGGCTTACGTAAGCCGATTTCTAAGCCGAGCTTACAAATCGGCTTACGTAAGCCGCCGCCGGCTTAAAAGTCGGCGGTTTCGATCTCTGATATTTTTCTAGACATATCTCCTTAAAAAATGGAAAAATATTAAACATATGTCTGTTATCATAAATGAACTTGTACCAAAATAATGAGAATCTCAAATTCTTTAAAAATTTAAAATTTTTTTTAATTTGACATTTTTTCTTTGAACTCAAAATTTTTTAATTTTTTAAAATATGCATAAATGTGCATATATAAGCATTCATGCCATAAAATAAGATCCAATCATAGGGAATCAAAAAAGTACCGAGAAAAGAATTCGACTTTTGATGGGATTTAAACCGAGGAAGGCTAAATTTTGAAAAAGTCAACATTTTAGTGTATTTTACCACACTAAAACATATAAAGAAATGTCATTTTGGTACTTTTTATGCTGGTTCTACCAGAAGAAGTGACCATTCGTTCTGATTTTTTCACCAGCTCTAGCAAGACATACTACACAAATTTTAAGCCAAAAACTGCATCAAAAAAGCTTTAACCTAAGGAGAAGATAGCTCCACAGACAGACGGACAGACAAACGGACAGACAGACAGATGGACAAAAAGCGGACAATAGCGTCCTTTTCAAAAGAAGAAAATGCGCTAAAAAATCGACCGCCCACCGCCCGGTGGCCAAACGGCGGCCGTTTTTGGCAGCCGCCGATAAAATTTGATGTGTGGGTCATGTAAGTAATGAGTAAAAAGGCTATAGGTTTGAAAACACGTTTATAAGAATTATGATGAAGATATAAGTCGGATTGAGCTGATACTTGGTAAGTAGGTTCCTTGGCTATGCCTGAATATGGAACAAATATCATACTTACATTCAAGGGGCATGCTACTATAAAAACCACCCGCTTCGTTTAATAGTGCATAAACTTATTCTGAAGCTTGATTAGGTCCGGAAATCTAGAACCTGGCATATAGGTTCCTTGTGCATGCACAATTATGGAACCAACATACTGATTAGAGCTTTAATAAAAATCTGATCTTAAAAAATTAACATAAATGAAATTCTGATCTACTGAATATATAATGATCGCAGAGCAACAACTGGACTTTAATTTATACCGATTGCGTTAAATGTAATCTTTTAGTAGAACAAAAAAACTATCAGAAAGTAGCGAAGAAGTTCCTGGCATTCTACGTAAGTCATGTTTTTTTTTATTATAATTATAATTACCTTGATTTGTATCATTGGATCGAAATCGAAATAAATTTAACATCACATTTTTTGCTTTTTCAAACTTATTTGATTTTTCAAAATTTATGTTTTTGCAATCGACGACAATGATGAACAAATTGGGAAATTCTTGACATTTTAAATCACTCAAAAATTTTATAACTTGATCATATTCGTAATCAGATGAGAATTTGAGAATTTTACAGTTCCTCTTTACATCCCGGCTGACATTTTTGCTGTCCTTTGTGACATTTAAAATGCAATTTTGCACAATTTTAAAGCACTTTTGTGATAAAATGTCAAATTTTTGATCTTCTTGAGATTCATTTTCACTTTTCACTTCTTTTTCTTCATTTACTTCCAGTTGATCTTCACCATGTGTGACTGAAGTACCATGGCATATCATGTCCAAATGTTCTGAAACTTTGCCAGAATTAAGTCCATATTACGTCCAATTGCGTCCAGCAAAAATTTAATTTCGTCCTACTTCCTGTGCCTGGATATGGCAAGTCAAAGTTTTGGGTACTTTTGCCGTCGTACTTCAGGATTTAAAACGGCATGATTTCTTAAAACTAACTTTATGTGACATATTATATATTAAAATTGATCTACTAATTACGTCCAATTGCGTCCCGCAAAAATTTTTTGGAACCGATGGCCCTAACGGAAGTTATGGCTACTCAAAGTTTTGCTTGTGGACCAAAAAATTTTCTACCTAAAAATTGATAATATTGTCATGTTATATATCAAATCACATCTCCTTTTTCTCAGGAACTCAAATATTAAAGAATTATTTACGTCCATGCTGACATTTTAGACCTATGGCAGTTCCATTTTTGTTGTCGTACCTGAATATGAAAAAGTTTCATAATTTTTTTAGTGTCAAGTTATATGTCTAAACATATCTACTTTTCACAAGGATAATAAATATGGAATAATATTTTAAATTTGACCATCCATAACTGACTTATGTCACTTTAAAGTTATGGTTGAGCATCAATGTCCAAAAATAGAAAAAATCAAAAAATGTATGTTGTATATCAAAAAAAATTTAAATTTGATGACAAATTTAATTATGACAAAATAATTTTAACTTTACTAAAATATTTTTAAACTAATTTATTTTTAAGAAAAATTTAAAATTAATTTTTTTTTTAAATAAATTTAAAAATAAAATAAAAATCTCAGATACTCAAAACTTTTTTGAGATTTTTTAAACCTTTTTAAACAATATATTTATTTCAGGTCAAAATTAAAAATTAATACTTAATCAAAATTTGAAATCGAATCAGGATTTTCGTAATTATATAAATTAGTTTTATCGTTTTCTTCAAAATTTTAAATTATATAAACGAAATGTGGAAAAAATTAATTTTCTCAAGCAGTTTCACATCTTTAATTTTGACCTGAAATAAATATGTTGTTTTAAAAGGTTTAAAAAATCTCAAAAAAGTTTTGAGTATCTGAGATTTTTATTTTATTTTTAAATTTATTTAAAAAAAAAAAATTAATTTTAAATTTTTCTTAAAAATAAATTAGTTTAAAAATATTTTAGTAAAGTTAAAATTATTTTGTCATAATTAAATTTGTCATCAAATTTAAATATTTTTTGATATACAACATACATTTTTTGATTTTTTCTATTTTTGGACATTGATGCTCAACCATAACTTTAAAGTGACATAAGTCAGTTATGGATGGTCAAATTTAAAATATTATTCCATATTTATTATCCTTGTGAAAAGTAGATATGTTTAGACATATAACTTGACACTAAAAAAATTATGAAACTTTTTCATATTCAGGTACAACAACAAAGAAATGGAACTGCCATAGGTCTAAAATGTCAGCATAGACGTAAATAATTCTTTAATATTTGAGTTCCTGAGAAAAAGGAGATGTGATTTGATATATAACATGACAATATTATCAATTTTTAGGTAGAAAATTTTTGGTCCACAAGCAAAACTTTGAGTAGCCATAACTTCCGTTAGGCCATCGGTTCCAAAAATTTTTGCGGACGCAATTGGACGTAATTAGTAGATCAATTTTAATATATAATATGTCACATAAAGTTAGTTTTAAGAAATCATGCCGTTTTAAATCCTGAAGTACGACGGCAAAAGTACCCAAAACTTTGACTTGCCATATCCAGGCACAGGAAGTAGGACGAAATTAAATTTTTGCTGGACGCAATTGGACGTAATATGGACTTAATTCTGGCAAAGTTTCAGAACATTTGGACATGATATGCCATGGTACTTCAGCCACACCTTCACCATCCATCTTGAAAAATTATCGACGATCTACAAAATAGAAAAGATCATTTTTTGATGTTAAATTCATTTTTAAATTAAAACTTGTTGCTTTTACTTACTCGACAATAACTTTAATTTGTCAATTATTCAGTTTTTGAAGCTTTTACTTTCTGATTTGTATTCGAAAATTTAATTTTTCTTAATTTTTTTGCGATGATTAATTCAGAAAAATATAACATTTAGTTATCTTATTTTAAGTTATATCAGAAATTCAAAAATATTTTATTCGTTAATAAATTTTATGTAAAAAGTTAATTTTTTTTTTAAAAAAAAAACAATAAAATTTTGTAAAATAATTCTAAATTTTATGCTTAAATTACAAAAAATTAAATTAAATTTAATTTTATAAAATTCTAGCAACAATTTCAAAGAAAATTTAGAAAAAAATACAAAAAATATAAAAAAGTAATTTAAAATAACGGTCAAAATATTTTTGAATTTTTAAATTTGTTATCCAATAAAATTCTTCAAATTTTGATAATTTTTGTGCAACTTTTAACTTCATTTTTTTTTTTTTTTTTTTTTATTGATTCATTATTATATATTAGCATTGCTGCTGATTTATACTTAATATAATATGTATGGATAGTGTGGGTAATATTTGCAAAATTGCTCACTGTTGTGCATGATTTTAAATTAATATAAATTTATTGATAATTTATTGTTAAACAAACTGAAAAATTTCAATCAATTTCAACTATTTTTATTATTTTTCATTTCAGTTCTTCTTCTTAACATTTTTTATTTATTCATTGATCGTCAGCTGATCGTGACTTCATAACAATCTCAAAAAAATAAAAGAAAAAATTATTTTTTTATTAAATTTAAGTTCTGTGCTTAAATGCAAATCAAATTCATCAAAATTAAAGTTTTGAAAATAAATTAACAATTAAGTGAATCCACATGGACATAATGGAATTGATGAAAATGAGTCTGAAAATTAATTATTCAAAAAAAATCAGAAAAAAATAAAAATTTGTCAATTCTAAAAGAACAAGTTGCAAGGCAGCATTTCCAGGACATAAAACATGAAAAAAGATGCACAAAAAAGTCAAAAATTTGATTGATTTTAAGACACAAGATGCAATCATGCTGTCAAGGTAAGACTTGAGTATTCTTAATTTGATCCTTTAACTGGACTTAAATGAGCATTAATAATTTTTTATTATTTTAGTTAAATTTGATTAAGAACAAATCTTGCTGGAATTGCTGCATAAATAAGGAAAGAATCGTCCAAATTCTGAGTAACTGTTAAGTTGTTATGAATTCATCAATAAAAGCATTTAAATAAGCATTTAATGGATGTCGAGGACGTGTGCAAGCAGCTTTATTTAAATATTTTAAATTTTTTCATTTTTTTTACAAATTTTTATGCAAATTTTGAGTTTTTTTGGTTTTTATTTTGATGGATTTGAGCTTTTTGTATTAATGGGTTGAGGGATGTGCTGGACATGATTTTGAGGGTTCTGGGAGGTGAAATTATGAATTTTTTGGGCAAACTTACTTATTTACTTACTTTAATGACCGTTCAGATCAATTTTGATCCATAATTTCCTTTAATTTTCGCCTACAACTGACTCTATCGTTAGTGGCTTTCTGCCAATTTCCAATACCAAGTGCTGTGCTGTTTTTATCAATGGCTTCTTTCCAAAAGTTCTTTGGACGCCCGCGTGACCTTTTTCCTTCAGTAAAGTCTGATTTAAAGACCTTAACTTATTGGAACTTCCACAGGTCTTCTTACAACATGTCCAGCCCATTGAAGCCTGTTTACCTTAATTCGCTTCACAATATCAGCTTCTGTAAAAAGCTCTGAAGAACTTCTTCGTTGTTCCTGCACTTAAAAAGGTTTTCTTCTTTCTTTGGTCCAAAAAAGCATAAAATAGTCCTTTGGGCATTAAAAGTAAAATTTGTGAGGAAAAAATTCAATCAAAAATGAAAAATTTTCATCAAAAAAAAAAAATCATCAAAAAAATAAAATTTCATTTTCAGCTGTTCCATTTTCAAAATCAATTAAATTTATAGAAAAATTGCGACAAAGAAAAAAATGAAAAAAACTTTATTTTGGCTTCGAAGCTTAGTTTTGTGGACTTTTAATTCTTAAGTCTTGAGATCGATTCCAGTCATGTCCGAACATTTTTTTCACTTTGTTCCTTCATTCCGTCAATAAATCTCAAATTTCAGCTTCATAATGACTAGAAATGGCATCGATATACAAATGCAACTCATCACTTACTTACCAGCAACTTTTGAAGGATTTAATTGAGGAAAAAAAGATCAAAGCAGTTTCGTGCATTAATTTGGAGCCAGTCAATTCCATTAAGGACAAGATTTGATAATTAAAAAAAGAAATTGCAGCAATTAAAGAACAATTCAAGTCAAAATTGATAAAAAAAAGCTTCAAATTCGAACTGGAAATGAAAAAATTCTAAATTTGAACAGATTTGGAAGAAGAAATTGAAGAAAAAATTAGCAAAAGCTGGAGACCTTCGGTAACGTTAATTTCTTGTGTATTGATGAAGTTGCGAGTAAGAAGGATAAAATTGAGGATTTAGATGGAAAATTTGCTTCGTTTTGTGCTGAAAATTTAAATTGAATAAAATTAATTGATTTATAAAAATAAAATTTTTTAAAATAATTCTTTTTTTTATCTTATTTTAAATAATTTTTTGTACAATTTATTTAATGTTTTTCTATTTCGTTAAATTATGTATAATAAAGTATTAAAAATATGACAATAATACTTAAATTAACACATTTTATATAATAAATTTGACTTTAAATTATTTTATTTTTTAGTTAATATTTTGAATTTTTTTATAACAATTAATTTTATTATTTTGACATTTATTTGAAAAAAATCTAAAGTAATCAAATTACAAAATATTATTAAATTGCAGTTATTTTATAAAAATTTAAAAAATATTATTTTATTGTTAATAATTTTGTTTATAATTACATTATTATTATTCATAAATTTTTATATTACATCGATAGTTCTTGTTCATTATTTATAAATTTTTTTATTTAATTTAATTCATCCAACTTTAAATACCAACTAAAATTTTCACTTTTTTCAATCAAAGCTCGGAATTTTTGAACTTCTTCAGAGAGAGAGGTCAGGTTCTCTGTAACGAGTTATTACAAGTTTCATTAGTTTTGTGATTTTTAAAGTCATTGACGTTACTTAAAGCTTCATCAGCATAATAATTCTTTCGAAGAACGCCAGTAATCCTAAGATTAATAGAAGGAAGTCTCCATATTCTCGAAATAGTAAGGAAATTGATCAATTTATTTTTGGTGATAGAGATTTTTCATGTGACTCATTTTTTGTGTTGAAAATTAAATATTAATTAAATATCTAATTTCCACAACAACTTCTTCGTATAATCTACTGTGCTGATATCTACGAATTCGTGCAATAAGCATTTGAAAAGCATAAATTTACAAAAGTTTTGACTTAATAAAATTAATAATAATAATAGGAAAAAAAAAAAAATACATAAGCAAATACATTTAATAAAATTAACAAGTAGATCAACAATTATAAAGCAATTTTCTCCTGTGTTATCAATTCATTAAATTGTCTATATGCCTTCGAAAAAGAATAATGAATCCAGTGATGGTAAAAAGCTGAATCAAGCAAATTTGGGCAGTTTTTTGATCCGAGACGCAAAGTTAATTCCTAGTCCCAATTCCAGCAACACAAAATTGGCATCCAAAAGTACATCCATTACTGCTGAAAGCTCAGTTAATCCAAAAGAACTGTTTGATGCACTGCAAGACTTCGAGAAAGATAAAGATATTAATAAAACATTAAAAGTATTTGCAAAAGCGTATGAAGGATTATATATTAAACAACAAAACTTAGATACTCAACTTAATGATATATCCGAGACGTCCGATCAGTTTACTGAACATGTTAATGGAAGAATTACAGCATTAGAGGATGATTTGGCAATACACAAGAATGTAACAGAAGATAAATTATTGTCGCTTAAAGTTTCATCTGACATAAGGCACTCAAAACACTTCCTAAAAATTTTCATTAGAAACGAAGAAAGAACAAAAAAGATTAATAAATTAAATGCGAGAAATGAAGCAAGAAAGATATTTAAGGAGCTGCAACTGGACTTGGGAAATGCGCAAATTGCGAATGCAGAAACCAGATATGAAAGAAGGAACTTGTTCGGTCCTCAAAAATTTATCAAATACATTCTTGTTACATTCAATGACTTTGTGTCTGCTGAGAAATTATTAATTGAGTATATCAAGAAATCAAAAAATCAGCAAGCAGAAAGCTCATCAAATGGATCATCAAGTAATCAACTAAATAAAAATTATTATCTGGAGCTGCCGTCGTCGTATGAAATGAGGAAAGTCATGTCTGTTTGTAGAGAATTGAAAACTGTTGAAAACGTAGCTAATGTCTTCTATGCGTCGGACAGTGTTCGTGTTTTTATGAAGAAGAATGATCCTGACAATGATGATGAAATTCCCAAGAGATTTGATATTACTAGTTTTCATGACATTGATAAGATGAGGAAGAAATTTGAAATGAATAATGCTGATATTCCCATTAAGCAATTATACAATCGTGAATACTGGAATAAAAAAAAAGAAGGAAATAAGATTAATAATGAGTCAAATGGAAATTCTCAACAGACAAAAAGGCGCTTAGAGCAATCGTTTGAAGGAAGATCAAAAAATGATAATAATAATAGTAACAACAAAGAAAAGAAGCAAAAAAATAATTCAATTAACTCGTCTCCGTTAAACAATATGAGTGTGGAAGTTTTTGGTTCACCTAGTGATGTATTAGATTCCAGTCAACAATGATATTTATGTCCACAACCCTCAAATGATGTCAACTGTATGAATATGTGGGATAATTCATCCCAGTATTCATTCATTGACATAAAAAAATTCTTAACTTGTGATTTTGTCAAAAATAAAATTAAAATATGTACATGGAATGTCCAATCGATACAATCTTTTAATGCTTTTGTGAATTTTAAGCATGACATTTCAGGGTTGGTGGAAAATAAAATAGATTTCATACTTCTAACGGAAACGTGGTTGCAATTAAATAATAAGTTTGAACTTTATAAATTGGAGAATTATAATTATGTAGAATGTGTCAGAACAAAAAACTCAGGCTGTAAATCGAAAGGTGGTGGTTTGGTAATTTATATTCGTGATGCTTATACTTACAAAATTGTTAGGTCAGTTATTCTTCCTCATATTGAATTTGTAATAATTGAAATAACTATCGCACTCTCGAAATTCTGGCTTGTTTGCATCTATAGACCTCCTAATGCTAACTTCGATAACTTTCTTTTGGATTTTGAACGAATACTGGATTTCTGTGCTGATAATAAAACTGTCATTGGTGGTGATGTGAACGTTGACATTCTTAGTAGTGACTCGAAAACAATCAGATATAAAGACTTAATCAATCTCTATGATGTAGTGGTCACGAACAATGCTATAACGAGAAATGGAAGTAACACAATAATTGACCATGTGATGGTGGCTAATATGCAAAATAATTATGTCAAAACAATTACGGCAAAAAAATTTAGATCATCTGATCATAATGCACTGGTTACCTGTATCAATTTTGAATCAATCCAAGAACTGCATGAGAATTTTGTCAACTTGAAGAAATATGACTATGAATCTATGAGAACGGAATTTAATTGTTCTTTTGCGGCACATGATTACGATGTAAACAAAATGTTAAAAATGCTGACAGACAATATCAATAAAATTATGAAAGATAACAGTATTGTGAATAGATACTCAATTAAATGTAAAACCACAATCCCTCAATGGGCTAATGCCAAATACTTTATGCTAGTGAAAAGAATAGAGAACATTGAGCGGAAAATGGGCAAACTTTCTAAAGGAAACAGGCCAGTGACAAAATTAAAAAGAATACAAAATAATGTTAAATTAAAATTAAAATTATTAAATGAAGAACTGGCTAAAACATATTACAGTAATTTAATTAAAAGCACTCCTGGCAGTTCTTGGAAAGTAATTAATAAAATATTAGGAAAAGCAAACAAAGGAAAAAATAAAATCACACTTACCATAGACAACGTATTAACAGCTGATGATTCCTCTATAGCAGAAAAATTTGCAGATTTCTTTGGTGAGACAATCGCTAGTGGTGACGATAATTCAATTATCCCGTCATTTATAGGCACATCACAAGAAGAATCAATGCTTTTTGATCCAGTAAATTACGATGAAACTTTTGATATTATAAATTCCTTGGATAGCAATAAATCACCTGGACACGATGATATACCGGCAAAGGTGCTGAAAGAAATAGCAAATGAATTAACAGTGCCTTTAACTGATTTAATAAATGTGATAGTAACGACCTCTTCTTATCCTGATGAACTAAAATATGCACATATAATCCCATTGTTCAAAAGTGGTGACAAACAAAACCCTGAAAATTATAGAGGCATTAGTCTTTTGTCAATTATTAATAAAATAGTTGAAAAGGTGATTTTGAACAGAGTTACTAGTTTCATGAAAAGCTTTAATATTGAAGATAATTCACAATATGGTTACAGAGCTCAATTCGGTACGAATGATGCTTTATTTAAGCTAATTCATGAAGCCTCGAAAGCTCTTGACAAAAAGCAATTATTTGTGATTGTCTTTGTGGATTTGCAGAAAGCATTTGACAGTGTGAATCATAACGTCCTGCTTCATAAACTGCACTGTATTGGGATTAGAGGCTTCTTGTTGGATTTAATGAAAAGCTATTTGAGTAATCGTTTTTTCTCTGTGAAATATGGCAATTGTATAAGCCTAATAAGACTTATACTAAAAGGAGTGCCACAAGGTGCAATATTAGCTCCAATGCTCTTTAACATTAGTCTAATCGATATGCAGGAACTTAAATTAACATCAAAATGTGTAAAGTATGCGGACGATTTAGTGTTATACAAATGTTTCAACATTGAGAACTTGGAAGATGAAATTAATTCAGTTGAATTGGATTTGAAGTTGTTAAACAGTTACTTTACTTCTAATGGTCTTAAAATTAATTTCGCAAAAACTTCGTTTATGATAATGAGAAACTCTTGTGCATTAAAACTCCCAAATGTGATCGAATTGGAGCAAAATATTAAAATTAAAAGCGTTGAGAATCAAAAATATCTGGGCGTGATGTTGGATAGTAAACTGGACTTGAAATTGCATTGCGAGGAAGTAATTAATAAACTCACAAATACTGTGAGGGCACTAAAAATTATTAAGCACTCACTGCCGAAAGAAGCTTTAATTCAATTTTTTCATGCACATTTCATGAGTCATTTACACTACTGTGCATTTTTGTATGCCAAATTCTCTAAGCAAAATATCATGAGAATGCAAAGACTTCAAAACTGGTGTGTCAAGACGATATTTTGTCTGGATAAAAAACATAGCACGGTAGATTTATATAAAAATGTCATCAGCAACACGCTTCCAGTAATAGGAATAATATACCTTTCAATGCTCACGTTCATCAAAAAATCGTTAATTGTCAATTCAGACCTTCTTCCAAAATATGAATTAAACGCAAATAACACCAGATTAAATGGAAGTCTAATTGTGGAAAGGTACAGGATGAAATCTAGAGCAGGAAATGAGACTTCTTGCATGGGAACGAAGCTTTACAATCAACTTCCAGAAGAAATACGTAACATCAATAGTCTGAAAAAATTTAAAAAAAATGTTAAAAAATACTTACTAGACAATGTTGAGATTTTGCTGATGGATGATCAATTCTCCAATAAAAGGATATCGTAGTTGATGACTTTCAACATTTGTGGCACTTCCGATGATGTATTTCCACTTAAACTTAATAAAACTATTTTTTTTCTTCCATTTCTAAACTTAGATTAAAATTTCAAACGGATGCTGAATTACTGAATTATGCTGAATGTTTTTGACGTTTGAATTTATGTTGACCGTTGTGTTTTAAATATATTTTAACCGTTACTCATTCTAATCATTGTCATCTTTTCTTATTTAGAAAAATGTCAGAGTTAAATGCCTTCATTATACGTGATTGTGACACGCCGGTGCTAAATATCAGAAACACTCCTTACAATAATGCCATTCTGCTACGAAACATACCTCTGCATGTTGATAGATTGGAAATTCTATTGGAACTCAAAAGAATATTAAAATTGGACGGGCAGTTGAATAATTTAACGGGCTATTTCTTCGTTAATGAAACCAATAACTCAACAGATCATTTATCTGTTGTTTTATTGCTGAGAAGCATTAAAAAATTCAAGAAAAGTCTCAACATTATTACATCGCATCTGAGGAATTTCTGCAGTGTACTATTATTTAATTATTGGGTGGAAGTTTATGATATCAAGGAAGCAGGATACTCAATCTCATACATTTTCAATGACGGTTTATTAGGAAACTCGCTTTCTGACAATAACATGCTAGTATTTGATAATGAGAAGAACTTAGATGTGTTTGCAATTTCAAAAATGTTTGATTGCTTGGTAAATGATAAGGACCTAATTGGTGTTTCAGTTTCGAAGAAGAAGATTTTTTTAACATTAACGTCGTATGAATTTGAGGATGAACTGTTGAAGGTTCTACTGCTTAACTTTGGAACTGATTTTGATTTAAGAAAGTGTCATGAGAAGATAATCCTGGTCAAGAAGAATGGTAATATTGGAAACAATAACATCAGAGTTTCAATAAACTTGTAATTGCGAGGACTGACCCGACTTATTTTATGAATTTAGTTCTTTATTTCTTTTTTTTATGGATGATTAGAATATGTTCTTCATTTTTACTTTTTTTATTCGTTAATAGCATTCATTCTTTTCTTTTTTTGGAAATTCATGCAACATACCTGAAACTAATATGTTTCAATATTTGCTTATTTTATTTTTTTTTAATTCATTTTTTTTTATTAAATGCACATACAAAATGTTTTGAATTATATATTGAATTAATTAATTTCCAACCACATGTGGTCACGATTTCAACCATACTTATGTACAAACTATATTTGTATTAATTTTAAGTTATTGAATCGTAAAATAAATCAAATCAAATCAAATCAAATTCTTCTTGATATTCTTGACTTAATTTTACTTTTAATATTTCATAAATATGAACAACAACTTCGAGATTTTTATTGTTTTCGACAAGAAGTTTAATGAAATTTTTATCATTTTTGTCGTTTTTTTGGAAGCAAATTTGAAATATTTGATCATTTGTAAGTAATTCTTTTATATAATACCAAATTCTTTCATGAAAATAAAAAGAATTGTTAAAAGTAGAAAGATCCAAAAAGTTGTGTCCATCCAAATTTGTTTGCATTAAAAGATTAAAAAATGAATTTTGTTGTTTTTCTGATGAAAATAAACTTTCAATAGCTCCTAACCATTTAAATAATTTAAATTCATGCTTATTTTTGACCAAAAGATGAAAAATATTTTCACCTTTTTCGTTGCAATTTTTCATTAATTTTAAAATTTCTTCAAATGTTAAATATTTTTGCAAATTTTTTAAATATTCTTCAGCATCTATTTTTTCAAAAAAATCACCAGAATCAATTAAATATTGAAACAAATTTTCATTTTCGTTTATTGACAAAAGATTTTCTTTTATGGAATTTTCATCAAATTTTAAATCTTCAACAAAAATAACCAAATCATTTAATTCATTGTCCAAATGTTTCTCTTTGTCCATACTTCTAAGTTCGAGTAAAATTATTGGATATTGAACTAAAATATTTTTAATCCATTCTTCGATTTTTACTTTGCTTGTTTTATTTTCTTGTGAAGTTTTGAATATTTCAGGCAATTTTTTTCTTAAATACTGAATTTGTTCATTTTTACTCATTAAACCTTTAAAATTATTCCAAGTTAGTTCAATAATTTCTATTGTGTTATATTCACTTGCAATTTGTAATACATCATTATAATCTTCTTTAGTAATTAAATCAATAATTTCTTCTGGTTTGAAATATTTTTTATAAATTTTCCAAAGTTCTTCATGAAAATTTTTCAATTTGACAGTTTTTGCTGCATAGTGCAACAAACTTGGAGTTTTATCACTACAGTGACTCAAAATTTCTTTAATTTCGTCAATTGATGCAATTAACTCTAATTTATTAAATAAAAATTCAAAAATATTTAAAGACGAATTAACAACTGCTGTATGGAAAATTGTTTGATTTTCATTATCAATGTCTGTAAATGTTTTAGAAATCATTCTTGAATCATTTGGGATTTTTGAAATTTTTGTCCACAAAACTTTTACAATTTCAATATTTTTGGTCAAAATTGCTCGATGCAAAAAATTTGTTTTTTTCTGAATTTTGAGTTAAAAGAAAATATTTGAAATTTTCTGCCAAATTTTTATTTTTGAAGATTTTTTCGTATTTTGTCAGCAATTCTTCGACTTTTTCATGATTTTCTGATTTAAGACATTCTTCAAATTCTTTGTCAAATTGTACAAATATTTCAGTTTCAAAATTTAATCCAAATTCCTCAAAAATCTTTTTTATCCACTCAAAGACTTCTGGACAGTTTTCTGATGCCAATTTTAATAAATTGTCATCCCAATTTAGTCTTCTTAACATGTGAATTAAAACTGAATTATTTGCATTTTCAAACTTTTTAAGTTCATTCCAAGTAAATTCAATTTGTTTTAAATTTCCTTTTTGAATCATTTTCTCAAAAAATAATTCCACAATTTTGATAATTTCACGAAAATTAAAATTTTCAGAATAAATTTTCCACAATTTTTTATAAACATCAAAATATATTTCTTTATGTAAATCTGATGCAGACAAAAGACTTTTTTTGTCACTTCTGTTCCAAAGCAATTTTTTAAGCTCAACACATTTTTTGAATTTTTTTAATTCATCAATTATGAATTTGATTTTTTCACCATCTAATTTGTTATCATTTAATGCTATTTCTACTAGCCCGCTCGTATCAATAATTTGTAAAAACTCTTGATCAGTGTCACAAGCTTGTTTTAACGAATCCCAAACAGTTTTATAAATTTCTAAATTTTCCCTTCCTAAATATTTTATTCTATATTCTATTTCATCTGTTCTTCCATCTTTCTTTTGTATTTTTAATTTTAACATTTCTCCAAACTTTTTTTTTCCAAATTTCTTCACAAATATTTTAACAAAAACATCGCCAGCTTCATAAATATAATTTAATTTACTCATGAAACATTTTCCTTCATCGTTTATTTTCATTATCATTTCTTCTAAAGTTTTCAAGTCAAATAATTCAAACATTTTGTCCCAAAATTCCTCAAAATCATTAACATTTAACAGACATAAATAAAATAAAATATTTTTTCCTCCATTATCTTCTTTACTGACAAGTTTTTTAAACATTTTGACGCCCATCATTTCCTCAATTCCTATCCAACATTTCAAAGGTTCTTTTATTTTTTTCAAGTAGCTCCTATATCCTTCTATTTTCAAGATTGATTGCAGAAAAGTTGCTTCATTCCGATCACAATTGTACATTAACTTGTAAATTTCACCAAAATTTAAATATTTTTTGAGAATTTCGAGAAATTTTTTTAATTTTGAAACATTGAAATTTTTTGATTCTTTTAGCATGTAAAAAATATTTCCAAATGCATTTTTTGATTTTAATTCTTCTTTTACAATCGCTTTTCCTAATTTTATTTCCATTTTTGTCACAAATTCCTCAAAATATTCAATTTTAAGATCAGATCCAATCATTTCCAGAAAAAAATAATTTTTTTTAATTAATTTCTTTAAATCTTCGTCATTGAAATAATTTTTAAAATTAAAAATTTGAAGAACAAAATCAATCAATTTATCCTGCCCATTACTGCAAATATCTCTAAAACTGTCCATGTCTCGAAACATTTTAATGTTTTCATCAGTTTGCATTTTTGGTACAATTTTATTTAAATCTGCGCTGCTTAACATCTCATTCAGGAACATTCGAATTACTCCAAATTTCTTCACTGTTAAGACTGTTGCGAATAAATCAACAACTTCCTGTCGATGTGAAACTTTTTTAAGTTCTTTTGCAAGAAAATCAGCAACAAAATATTCGCGAAGTGTTTCATGATTGAACAAATATTTTCCATTTTTAATTCTAACAATTCCGCCCGCAACAACTTCCTCGTCTGTCCATTCACTTTTGTCATAATTTGGAAAGAAGACTTCATCTAGTTCAGGAAATAAACTTAAAATTGCCAAAAATTGATGAAAAAAGTAAAAATTGAGTTTATATTTTTGACTTTGGACATTTGCTTCTTCCCTCAATTCTCCTTTTTCCGTTATCCATCTTTTGTAAAGCATGTCTATTAATCTTTCAAACAATTTTGTTTGAGTAAAGTTGATTATGGCTTCTTTGTTGTCTTTTGAAATTTCGGCTACAATTTTGTAAATTTGAGGCATTCCAATTGATACAAAAGATTTTGAAACTTTTTCAACAATCTTTTTAGCCATTTCAAGAAAATTCCAGTATTTTTCTGATTTATTGATTAATTCTTCAAATTCTTTTTTAGTTTTTAATTCCTTAGCTTCCGATTCATTCAACATCCAACTTTTTGCTATGAATTCTGCTCCATCATCTTCTGAGAAATCTTCAAGTTTGAATGCATTCTCAATTTGAAGTTCCTTCTGCAAATTAACCTTAAAATAATCTCGTGTTGCAATCCACAACTGATTTCCGCCATTTTGTTCAAAAGACTTTGCCAACTTGCACACAAATTCAGCACAATCTGGCGCAATTTCATCAAATCCATCAAAAATTACAAAAACTTTTCCAATTTCGTACATTTTTTGAAAGATTTTTGCCTCGAAATTATTTTTGTCAAGTTTTAAAACTTTTTCTAACAAAAATTTTGAAAATTCTAAAATTTCATTCTGTTGTGCTTTAAATTCGTCAATAAACTGATTTGAATTCTTAAACTCCTTAATAAACTGCTTCAAATCGACATAAGTGACCCAACATGTTGGAAATTCTTTCATTAATTCCTTTGAAATTTGAATCATTGCCCAACTTTTTCCATTTCCTGCAATGTCTGATATCAGCACAAATTTATCCTTTTTAACTTCGGAGTGAAGGTCGTCGTCGGAAAAAGATTCCTTCTTTGAATCTATAAACTTTCTTGATTCATAAAGAAAACAAAAATTTTCAGGTTCTTTAAATCCATTGTTGACAGAAAATTGTTGTTGATTTAAAAGTAAATTTAAAAGTTCAACATCAACAATTTCACTGAAGTTTATTCTCGACAGGTCACTTAATGGATCGATAGCTGGACTTGATGATGGAAGAACTTCAGACTGGGACAAGAACTTTGGTGATGATTTTGGATCTTGAAGCTTATTCTTAGGTTCAAAAAGTTCCAACAAGGAAACTTGAGAATTATTTTGAAAATTAATTTCTTTTTGAAGCAACTGATCCTGACTTTCTTTTGTCAAGTCATTCCAGTTGTACTCAATATTTATTTTTATTGTGTCTTGATTTGTCAAAATTTTATTAACTTCTTTAGCCTGTTTTTCATTTCTGACAACAAAAAACAGCCTCGATTCAGAACTAAATTTTATGGTTTTTAATTCCTCACAAACTTCAGCAGTGCAATCAATAATAAGATTTAAATTTGGATTTTCTTTTAAAATCTTTTTGAAATCTCCGCAATTTTCAGAATTTTTGAGGACTTTTGGATCAACGAAAATATTTTTTGTGTCAACTAAATTACCGAACTTAATATCTAGATTTTTATAAATGTCAATGAGCAACAATTTTGGAACATTTGTTTTTATTATTACAAACTTATTATCTAATAATTTATTAATGTCTATTTTTGTTTCTTTTAATTCTAAATTATATTCTTTAATGTTCTTTAAAAGCTCAAAAGTTCTGTTTATTTTTCTAACCTTTTCCCGCTTTTTTAAATCAAATTTTTTTATTTCTGGCCAAACTTGTTCTTCCCAATAATTAAATAAATCTTTGTACTTATCTTCAAGTTGTTCTGACTTTTCCTTGTCGTTGTCATATTGAGCGAGGATCTGCATGACTCGAACGATCAATTCTGGATGAAAATCTTGTGCTGCATAAAGTGTAAAAACTGTTGAAATGATTCCGTCACATTCGTCGTCAGGATCATTTGGTCCATTCGCCATCCATTTGTTGATCGCAGCTACAACAGCCTCAAATTTCTCAATCGTGTCTTTGCAATGTTTGTAGTAAGGATGTTCAGCATTCTCATAGACCAATTTCATCACATAATGACACAACTCGTGAACCAAAACTCCTTTGACCTCCTGAAATCTTTTTCCTTTTATTCCGTCGACATCTAATTTGGCGCCAATAAAGATCCACTTTTCGTTGGGACACAGAACTCCTAATGAGCCTGCACTTTCCAAACTGACATTTTCATCCTAAAAAATACAAATTTAGATATTATAAATTCAAATTTAAAAAGTTCTAATTTTTACTTACAGTTGTGCTTTCAAAATCGAAGATAATTTTAAGTTCCTCGCAGGATGCAGCAACATTTAAGAATTTTTCTCCATATTTAATCTTGTTGATGTCTTCGAACCATTTCCTTATAACTTTTCTGTATTCTGCTTCTTTGTCCTTGACTGTTTTTCTGTTGTGGATAAATGACCTGTTGCATAACAAATTGACTGACTTTGGTTCAGTGTTGAGTCCTTCGTTGGCATTTTTTTGTCTTTGTTTTATTTTAACTTTAATTGCTTCTTTTAGTTCTTCTTTACTGAGCACATCCTCAATATTTCTGAATTCTGTTGCATAAAATCCTTGCGACTTAAGGAAGTAAAATGATTTATAACTTTTTTCATCAACAGCTTGTTGCATTGCTGATTTATTTTCAGTATTGTATGCAATTCTCAAATTTATATTTTTTTTGATGAATTTTGTAATCTTTTCAACGTTTTTGCTACTAATTGATTCGTGAAGTTTTGTTCTTTCTGCTACAATTTCTTTTAATCTTTCATTTTCAATTCCATCTAATTTAAAAGGTTTTGGAAATGGAAAGTCGGAAATTTGTATCAAGTCACAAAGGACATCAAACTGACTTGTATTAAATGCAGCTGTAGAAATTTGAACTTGATGATCGAATGGAAGTTGTTGAATCAAATGAGACCAGTAAGTGATTAAATAGTCGATGACGTCCTTATTAGCATTTTCGACAGCTTTTGACAGAACTGACTGTTGTATGAAATTATCTCTTGGTTGTTCTAGTGAATCCATTTGATTCATCTGATTTTCATGATCACTGGGTGCAGACTCTGAAGACGATGAATTTATTGAATCTTCATCTTCACTTTCGTTGCTGTCGTATTCCGATTCTTCGTCTGATTCTTTCTCAGGTTCATCTACCTCGTGCTTTCCTGTGATTTGATTATATTTGAACACAGTTTTAATGACATTTTGCGCTTCAAAATTTAGCATTTGTCCATTATTTTCGAATGAGGTATCTAAAGCAGCTAAAAAATCACTTTTTGTTCCACATTCAGCACTTTTAGGAACGAGATCTTTTATGAAATCTTCAGACAGTTCAAGAATCCTTAAAAATTTAAGGATTAAGGAACAATTTTGCAATTTTTGCATTTTTTCAAGCACAATGTCTTTTGATGTTTCAAGTTGTCCGTCCAGAACTGAGCACAAAAATGTTGGAAAATTTAAGAATTTCTCAAAGTTTGCTGCGCTTTTGTCGATGCTATTAAAGCTGAGCGAATCTTGTTCTTTGTAATAAAATTTTGTGACATTTTGCTGTTCAGACTTGATTTGTAAAATTATTGGCCGGTTTTTATTAAAATTTATTAAAGATTTTTGAATCTTTTCAACTTTTGCTGATTTTTTTGATTTTTCGAAATTTATGTTTTTGCAATCGACGACAATGATGAACAAATTTGGAAATTCTTGACATTTTAAATCACTCAAATATTTTATAACTTGATCATATTCACAATCAGATGAGAATTTGAGAATTTTGCAGTTCCTCTTTACATCCCGGCTGATATTTTTGCTGTCCTTTGTGACATTTAAAATGCAATTTTGCACAATTTTAAAGCACTTTTGTGATAAAATGTCAAATTTTTGATCTTCTTGAGATTCATTTTCACTTTCATTTGAACTTTCACTTTCACTTTTCATTTCTATGCCTTCGTTAACATCCAGTCCATCTTCACCATCCATTTTGAATAAATTATTGACGATCAGGTCGTCGATCTAAAAAAAAATTCAGAAGATCATTTTTGATGTTAAATTCATTTTTAAATTAAAACTTGTTGCTTTTACTTACTCGACAATGATTTTAATTTGTCAATTATTCAGTTTTTGAAGCTTTTACTTTCAGATTTGTATTTGAAAAATGAATTTTTTCCTTCAATCTTTTTTTGCGATGATCAGTTCATGCAGAATATAACATTTAGTTAACTTATATCAACTTTTCAAAAATATTTTATTCGTTAAAAAAATTGATTTTAAAAAGTTTATTTTATTTAAAAATTATAAAATTTTATAAAATAATTCAAACTGAATATTTAAAAAATTTTAGTTCATTTTTATTTTGGAAAATTTAGTAAAATTATCAGCAAAATGTTCAAAAAAACACAAAAAAAAATAATAATAATGAGAAAATTAAAAAAACGGCCAAAATATTTTTAAAGGTTTAAATGTTATCCAATTATATTCTGCAAATTTTGATATCATTTGTGCAATATTTATCTCTTTTTTTAAATTAAACTATATTTATTAAAATTAGAATTTAAATATATACATGTTAAGCTACATGTTAAGCTATAAATAGTTAAGGATGTCAGACACTTTAATGGTCTTTATTATCCTAAAATTTGCTTTAATTGAATCATTTTGCTTTCAATGATGATTATTCATTTGGCATTTGACGATGCAAATCAAAAGTTAAAGTTTGCTTGCAACTTTCCGACGTAATCTTCGATGGATGGAATTTTTGCTTTATGCATAAGTATGTAGATCGATGATCTTATCTTATCTTAATTTATTGAGAAATATTCTAAGAAATTTATTTTGTAGTACTTGAGTGTGAGCTTTAGCGATGCTTTTAAAAGCTGGACAGCCGTATGTGAAGATGGGTCTGATTGCTAATTTGTAGATGAGGAGTTTGTTTCGTACGTCGAGATGTGAATTTCTGCTGATGAGGAGATAAAGCTGTCGTAGTGCGTTGTGTGCTCTGTTGGTCACATAGTCTACATGTTGCTTCGATGCCACTCTCTAGTCGATTATTATTCCTAGATATTTAGCTTCAGTTTGCCATTTGATGTTTTCGTTAAGGAATTTGATGTTGTTTTTTTGGAAGTTTCGGTTTGTGATGATTAAGGCTTGGGTCTTTTGTTAGTTGAAGTTGATTTTCCATTTGTTCATGTAGTCTTGGACTTTTCTTTCTTTGTGTTGGAGATGAATATGGGGCAGAATTGATACAAAGGTGCCTTTGCTCAGGCACTGTCTTTAATCTAAGCAAAGTTTTGCTTTTGCAATGGCACAGTAAAGGCAAAGGCACGAAAAAATTGCCTTTACAAAGGTGATGCTTTTGCTTTTGAGTTTGCCTTTGATATTTTTAAACTCTGATGTATGAGACAATATCGGCTGAGTATTCTGAAGAATGATGCGATGCTTTATAATCTGCGAAAAGTGCGATGTTGTCAGTTGTCTCTCTAACAATATCATACCCGAAAAGCAAAGATCGGATAATCTAGATGAAATCCGGCACCAAGTCGGAGTGAGGCCAGCTCTAAGCTGGCATACAATTTAAGCCGGAGTGGAGCTGGCCTCACTCCGGCCTGAGGCCGGATTTTGTCTCGATTATCCGATCTGTGCCTTTCGGGATACGTAAAGATGTTGTTGAGAGTTGGAAAAAGCACTGCTCTTCATGGCACCTCCATAGTTGATGAGTTGGATGTCTGATGGAATATTTGACTGTGTTTTGAGTATCCTATTTTTTCTTTATAAGCTAGTAACTTAGTAAACTAAAAAAGTTGATTTTTTGGCTCCCTTGTAGCTTAGTAAAAAAACCTCTAATAAAACAAAAATTTTCAATTTTCTCAAAAAATTGAAGGATTTATCTCCTAATCAAGAGTATATCTGACTATTAATGACAGTTTAAAGCATACTGCAATAAGATTCTCAAAAATTATTGTCTAAAATCTTTTTTGACAGTAGCTTAGTAAAGATTACAAAACTCCAACCAACTTTACTAAGTTAGTAGCTTAGTAACGAGTAATAGCTTTTAAAGGAAAACCAAGGTACCTCAAAAAACCGGAACTTGATCGTCAAAAATTCATTATAAATTTCAAAATAAGAAAAGTTTCTATGATTTGTGCCAGTGGCATCAGAGTTGAAATCGTCCGATTTGGCGTCGGACGCTGGGCGCCCAAAAAATTTTTTTTCTCTGAAAAACTCATCGGAAAAGCAATTTTTTGCGCTGATTTTTTTAGTTAGGATGAAAAACCCCTCAGAAAAGCGAAAAAGTTAGTTAAAGAAATAACATTTTATTTTTGGACGCCGGACGCTTTTGGCGTCCGACGCCAAAAAGAAATTTGGTGTCCGATGCCTCGCGTTTTGCCAACTCTGAGTGGCATTTCCAGGAATTTTAAAGGAGGAGAAATTAAATTTTTTGTATGAAAAATTGAGGGGGAGGGGGGGTGATTTTTCGTTTTTTTTCACGAAAAATCTTAACAACAAATTAAAGAAATTTGCCAGTAAGTCGGATGAAAACTTACTCAATCACCCCTTCTGGGTACGCTACTGATTTGTGCTATGAAACGAATTTTAAGGAATATGATGACATAATTATGGGCGTAGTTGGAATCTTTTGGGGGTAAGGATGGGATATGCTTATCCTGACAGTTTTTTGGTGTTTAACCTAGAAAATTCTAAAAAATTGGGGATTCTTGCTTTGAAATGAAGTAAAATTTAGAGAGATGGGATTTTTTTTTGACCTCATCCTCCCTGGTAACTCCAATAATATTGTATATTTCAAAAAAGTATTAAAATTTTTATTTTCCTTCATATCGAGTATAAAAACATTAACAAATTTCAAATTTTATGCAACAATCTTCAAGGGTGTGGAACTGATCAAATTGATCAAAAAATAATTTTTGATCATTTTTGATCAATTTGATCAGTTCCACACTCTGGACAATTTTCCTACAAAATTTAAGAAAACAGAAACAATAAAAAATCTTTAATATCCATAATAAGAATTATAATTCAAATCTGATCGATTTGATTCATAATTTGGATTTCTTCCTTGATTTGTCCTAACTGGATATTGCTGATCATATTCATATTGATTCTGTTGATTACCTGAATAATCTCTTCTTGGCTGTTGATTTACAGATTGTTGATTGTGTCCTTGCTGATGAAAATTGCCTCGATTACTTCCTTGAGCAAATTTACTTTGACTTCCTGTGTCCTGATTTCCTCGAAGCTGATTTTTTCGTGGAAAATTTGATCTTTTGTCAATTTCTTCTATTTTTGAATTTTCACGGATATTTGATTGATTTTGGTCGTCTGGTTGTTGAACCTCAATTGACTTTCCATATGGAGCGTTGTAGTTTCTGGAATGTGAAGTTTGGTGTCTGTTTGGTTGATTTTGACCTTCTGAATGACTTGAATAGGATTTTTGAGATTGCTGGTCTTTATTTTGATGGATTTGAGCTTGTGAATTTATAGGTTGAAGGATGTGTTGGCCATAATTTTGAGGGTTGAAGTTCTGAGTCCTTTGAGTCATAGAATTGGAATTTTGAGAGTTTTTATCTTGTTGGTTGGCAATGTGTCCTGATTTTGGGGTTGTTGGGGCGTAAGTTTGAGAATATTGAGTTGCTGCGTACGATGATGCTGGTGTTGTAGGTTGGATGTGAGTTTTTGGGGTTATTGCTGATTTTTTGGTCACTGTGGGAAAATTTTGAGGATTTTTAGTCGTCCGTCCATGAATTCGAGGATTTTCAGTTTTTGTCTGATTAACTTCAGGAAATGTTGGATCAGTTGGATATCGAATTGGCGGTTCCGTGTCCTCAGGTTCTTGACCAACTCCACCACCACCACGATTTGGCATTTCCGGCTTCTGAGCTTGAATATTTCGATAATTTTTATAACAAACATCCAACAACTCCGTCATATTAATCTTCCTCAAAATCCTCTCCTGACAACAGACATTTCCAGTCATATCAAAATCCTCACATGCTGCAAAATTCTCATCAATTGCGTCCACCATATTTGACACTAATCCAAGCTTCTTCATTGTCTCAACTTTATCAAAAGCTTTAGCACGAATGACTTGAATTTGATTGTGATTCAGCCACAGCCATTGTAAGCTCCTTAATGGTGTAAAGACATAGTCTGGCAAGTCTGTAATTTCATTATGTTCCAAGTCTAAAATTCTCAACTTTTCTAAACCTCGAAAACTGCCTTGATTTAAGCTTCGGATTTTATTATGATGAATGTACATTTTTTCGACTTTTTTGAGGTTTGAGAATGTTCCTTGTGGGAGGTTGATGAGGACGTTGTTTTGGAGATTTAGGAGGTAAAGTTCGTGTAAATTTTGGAACCAATTTGGATTTAAATGACGAATGTTGTTGCCATCGAGTTTCAATTCTTGAAGTCTGATTAGTGAGTTGAAAGTATTTGGTGGGAAGGTGTCGATTCGATTTTCTGACAAGTCCAAATAAGTTAAAAAGGACTGGTTGGGGAGAAAATTTGCCGGCAAAGTTGTTAAATTATTTTTTTCTAATTTTAATGACGTTAATTTTGTGTTTTTGTTGATTAAATTTTCGGGTAAATTTTGGATTTTATTTTTCCATAAAGACACTTCCAGTAAATGCTCGCAGTCAATGAATGAAGCTTCATCTACAGTCTCGATTCCAGCACTACCAAGTTTGATTTTTTGAAGATTTTTGAATTTTTGGCACAACGGAAAATTGATGTTTTGGAAATTTAGGTTGGATTTAAGCTTGTAGACGACTTCAATGACATTGTCATCTGTGTAGCCTTCGAGGTGCTGTTCGTTTGAGTTTTTGACTATTTCACAGCTGTAACCTGGTGAACCGTTGATGTCCAGTGCGTATTTACATTTTTGAGTCAGCGAAATGGGGGTGAGGGTGATTGTTATGATAAATAATGCTCGGAATTGGATGAGATTCGGTTTCATTTTTTATTGTTCTAAAATTAGAATAAAAAAATTTAAAAAAATTACACAATTAAAAAAATATTTTCAAAATTTAAAAAAAAAATAAAATTTAAAAAAAAATCAAAATTTAAAAAAAAATCAAAATTTAAAAAAAAAATCAAATTAAAAAAAAAACTTCAAAATTTTAAAAAAATTCAACTTTTGAAAAATTTTTTCAAAATAAAAAAAAATTAAATTTAACAAAGTATTAAAATTTTAAAAACAATTAAAATTTAATTTTTTTCTTTTTCAAATTTCTTAAAAAATTCAAAATTTTAAAAATTTTATTCGAAATTTAAAAAAAATTCAAAATTTTAAAAAAAATTGAAATTTAAAAAAAATTCAAAATTTTTAAAAAAATTGAAATTTAAAAAAAATCAAAATTCAATTTTTCCTTTCAAAATTTAATAAAAAATCTCAAAATTTAAAAACAAATTCAAAGTTTAAAAAATTTCAAAATTCAAAAAATTTCAAAAAAATCAAAATTAAAAATTGAATTCTTTTAATTAAAAAAAATCAAAATCTAAAAAAAAGTTTAAAAATTTAAAAAAAAATTAAAAATTAAAAAAAAAAACAGAATTTAAAAAAAAATCAAATTTTTAAAAAAAAACTTCAAAATTTTAAAAAATTTCAAGTTTTGAAAAAATTTTTCAAAATAAAAAAATTCAAATTTAACAAAGATCTAAAATTAAAAAAAAAAATTAAAATATAATCTTTTTCTTTTTCAAATTTTTAAAAAAATTCAAATTTTTTTTCAAATTTTAGTAAAAAATTTCAAAATTTAAAAAAAAATCAAATTTAAAAAAGTTTTAAAATTTAAAAAAAAAAAATAAAATTTAATTTTTTTCTCTTTCAAATTTTTAAAAAATTTATAATTTAAAAAATTTCAAAATTTAAATTTTTTTAAAATTTAGTAAAAAATTTAAAAATTTAATAAAAAATTTCAAAGTTTAAAAACTTTCGAAATTCAAAAAATTTCAATATTAAAAAAAAATAAATTTTTAAAAAATATTTAAATTTTAAAAAAATTTTTTTAAATTTTTATAAAATTCAAAATTAAAAAAAATTCAAAATTAAAAAAAAAATCAAAATTAAAAAAAAAATCAAAATTAAAAAAAATTCAAAATTAAAAAAAAAATCAAAATTAAAAAAAAAATCAAATTAAAAAAAAAACTTCAAAATTTTAAAAAAATTCAACTTTTGAAAAAATTTTTCAAAATAAAAAAAAATTAAATTTAACAAAGTTTTAAAATTTAAAAAACAATTAAAATTTAATTTTTTTCTTTTTCAAATTTTTAAAAAAATTCAAATTTTCATAAAAATTCTAAATTTTAAAAATTTTATTCAAAAACTTAAAAAAAAATTCAAAATTCATATTTTCTTTAAATTTTAGTAAAAAATTTCAAAATTTAAAAAAAAAAATCAAATTTAAAAAAGTTTTAAAATTTAAAAAAAAAATAAAGTTTAATTTTTTTCTATTTCAAATTTTTAAAAAATTTATAATTTAAAAAATTTCAAAATTTAAATTTTTTTAAAATTTAGTAAAAAATTTAAAAATTTAATAAAAAATTTCAAAGTTTAAAAACTTTCGAAATTCAAAAAATTTCAAAATTAAAAAAAAATTCAAAATTAAAAAAAATTCAAAATTAAAAAAAAATCAAAATTAAAAAAAATTCAAAATTAAGAAAAAAATCAAAATTAAAAAAAAAATCAAAATTAAAAAAAAAATCAAAATTAAAAAAAAACAAAATTAAAAAAAATTCAAAACTAAAAAAAATAAAATTAAAAAAAAAATTCAGAATTAAAAAAAAATCAAAATTAAAAAAAAAATCAAAATTAAAAAAAAAAATTAAAATTAAAAAAAAAAAATCAAAATTAAAAAAAATTCAAAATTAAAAAAAAAATCAAAATTAAAAAAAATTCAGAATTAAAAAAAATCAAAATTAAAAAAAATTCAAAATTAAAAAAAAATCAATATTAAAAAAACTCAAAATTTAAAGAATTTCTTTAAAAAAATTTAAAAAATAAAACAATAAAATTTCAAATTAAAAATTTTAAATTTTTAGTCAACACTTAACAGGCGGGGTGGTTGAGAAACCCCAGCAAATAAAAGATTTTTGCCCGAGAGGGGTGAAGGCTGGTGAAAATTCACCGATTTACCCCCTGACACTTAATATCCAATATCTTCACAAATTACCTCGATTTTAAACCAAAAATTCTAGATTCTCAGAACTTTCAACCTTTTTATTAAACTTATTTGACCCAACAAACGGTTTTGCCAACACACGACCTAACGCAAAGCAATACACAATTTAAAATTGATAACAAGATTTTTTTAGGAAATCCCCAAAAATAATCAACATGAAAATATAAAAATTGCTCAATAAATGAGAAAAATTTGGAATATTTACCTGAATTTGGATGTTAAGGTGAGAAATTATTGTTGGATGTTAAAAGCTTTGACCTTTAAAAGCTCTCGATGGCAATTTTTTTTTAAGATTTTTGAAGAAATTTGATGTAAAAATATAAAAATTGTATAAATTTTATTAACACAATCGCTCAGACTTGAGCATAAAAATACTCTGATTGAGTTTATTATGATTCTGAAAGAAAGAGCACAAAGAGAGTAAAAATGCATTTAAATTTTGATGAGAAAATTTATTTTTTTTAGATTTTATTTTTTTTTTTTTAATTGTTTTTTAAAATTCATAAATTTAAAAATTAAAATACAATTTTTGAAAAATTAAAAAACTATTTTTTATCAAAATTTTATAAATAAAACCAACAAAAATTCACTAAAACCCTCAAAAAACTAAATTTTATCAAAAATCCTCCTAACAAAAAATTAACGGACAAAAAAAATTCAAACCTCCATCCAACGTGAAGTTAGCTTCCAATCCGAATTCTCCCTAACTGAACTTTCCCATTTGTTTACCAGAAAAAAAAATCAAAACACAGTAAAATTTACGCTTTTTTTAAGTCCTTTTAAAAATTTACTTGCAAGACAAGGGAAAAAATTCATTTGTGACCTTTCAGAAAACTCACGGCAATGAATACATCGAATAGATTGTGTCGGATTTGCCTTATGCCAGAGGATAATGTGTCATTTCAGAGAATTTTAGATCCGACAAAGCGCTTTGCATTGGATTTATTTTATGTTACTCAGATTAAGGTGAGACGGGATGGGGGGTCTGGTAGTTGGAGTGTTTTTGGGATGAACGGGATGGTGTGGTTGATAATATGAGCTAAATGTGAAGAATTGATGTAGATTAGGTCAGAAATTGTGAAATTTAATTATTTCAGACAAATTTAATTAAATTCATGAATTTTTCAAAATTCTAACGGATTTTTGAGATTATTTTAGCAGTTTGACAGTCAACAGGTAGTTGATTAGATTGTTAGCCGGAGGCAGTACCCCTGTACAGATCAAGATAGTCCGAAGGGTCAAAATAACATTTTATGGATATAATCTTTGGGTTTTTAATAATCTTGTGCAGGAACTTCAATAATATTACTGGATCTTCTAGTTTGGTTCAATAGATCCTAAATTTTAGATTCCAGTTAGTTCTTTTAGCCAGATTCCTCGAAGTGCACCTACCCGAAAGGCTCAGATCAGATAATCGAGATGAAATCCGGCACCAAGCCAGAGTGAGGCCAGCTCTAAGCTGGCAAACAATTTAAGCCAGAGTGTTGCTGGCCTCACTCCTCGCCATTGTGCTGGGGCCGGATTTCATTTCGATTATCCGATCTGTGCCTTTCGGGCTATTGTTATCCAAGAATTAGTAGTGATAAAAGAATAGAGTAGAAATTAATAGAATCTAGGATTGAAACTAATCTAAATCCTCTTATACCTTAAAAACCCACCCCATGAACCAAAAAACACACAAACCTAACTCAACCTCTTTTTCATCATTTTAGGTAATCGAGATCGACAAATCAGTACCAGCCCTCATCTGCCCCCGTTGCACAATCGACCTCACATCAGCAGCAAAATTCAAGAAAATCTCCCTCGTCGCCGACTCATACTTCCACAAACTCCTCCAGCCATATGAAGATCAATTCATTATTCAAGAAAACATTGAAACCAAAGATGCAGAACAAGTTGAGGAAATCCAGCAAGTTGAAGACATCGAGATGAAGCATGAGGAAGTAGAAATTGAAGTGCTTGATGAATATTTAGATGACATAATTGAGTATGATGAGTTTGAGGAAGTTCCAGAGGAGATTAAAGAAGAAAATACATCAGAAGATTATTACCTGATTCCAATAGAGTCGGAAGCACCTCAAGAGAAGCCTAAGATGTCTGTGGATGTGAAAAGGAGGACAGTAGCTGGAAATAAGAATGTTCATGAGTGCTTTTGTGGTGCAAAATTTGTGTCTGCACATAGATTAAGTAATCATATTAAAGTTAGACATACAGAGGTATCTGAGGAGGATAAGCTGACGTGTTTGACTTGTGGGAAGAAGTTTAAGCTTCAGGAGTATTTGGAGCTGCATATAAGGTATGTTGGGATTTGAAGTTGATGTTTGTGAGTAGTTTGGTGGTAATTCTAGTGTTTTGAGGAAGTTCTAGTGGAAACGATGTGAAGTAAACGCTCAAATGAATCACAGTGCTTCTAGCTCAAAAGACAAGGCCCTTATCTCTGATTTATCAATTTAAAGGTTGAAAGCGTCTTTTTTGTACCACGGAACAAATAAAATTGGTAGTTATGAACTAAACCGCACACATCGTACGGTTCGAGGGATTTTAGGACCATCTTACGTACTATGTACCGTTATTTTGGTCATAGTTTAGCACTAAAACTCTAAAACCATATGCTGCGTGCGGTTTTAGTTCGGCACGAGACATATGCCATTCTATCAAAAATTACCACTAAAATTAGTCTTGATACGAAAATAGTGAACCATCGTTGACATAAATCAGTATCTCACAGCCTAAGACACTCAGATCCTAAATTTATCTTCCAGTTCTCATAATTTACAAATTTCCATCTACCACAAACAAAAGCTCATCTTTCATCAATCTTTTATCATTTCAGAAACCAACACACCGACAACCCAATGAAGCATCGTCAAAAAGTCCCCTGCTCGATCTGCGGTAAAGTCCTCAAATCAATCGTAGCACTCAAAAACCACGAAGACAAGCACATCGCAGACTCCCTTCCAGAAAGTGTAACGAAAAAGTTCTCATGTGACTTGTGTGGCTTACGGTTCCGTTTAAAATGTTACGTCTTTAATCATATGAATAATGTACATCTGAGGAACAAGTATCCTTGTGAATTTTGTGGAAAAGGATTTTATAAAAAGTATGAAAAAAATGAGCATGTTGTGAGGATGCACACGAATGAGAGGCCGATAGTTTGTGAATTTGAGGGATGTGGAAAGACATTTGCGAGACAGAAGAATTATAATATTCATAAGGTGAGGATATAAATTAGGTTTATAAGTTGGTGGTAATGATGATGAGTTCAATTTGAAGGTATTTATAGGTTTCATAGGGTTCTTAGGGTTTATTTTATTAAAGTGTACCCTTTAAGTTGTGTTTTTTCTGCGGGTTTGTAGTTCAAAACTTTCCCACGCGGATCCAAAACCTCCTGCCTACGTTCATTATGAGTTATATAAAAAGCATGGGTGTAGCCAGGAGGGTTCGAGCTCGCGTAGGAAAATGTGAAACCGTATCGAGAGTACGGCTCAAAATTTTCCCACGAGGGCTCGAACCCTCCTGACCACGCCTCTGCCCTAGGGGTTCTCTCTAGGGTATTTTTAACCATCAGGAAATGTTTCACAGTTAAAAATACCCTACGTTATAAAGGGTATATTATGGTATACCCTTAAGGATATAGCCCCAGGGTATGGTGTATACTTAAGTGTATACCTTAAAAACCCAGTCCAGAGGCATAGTCAAGAGGCTGGCTTCGAGCCCCTGGTGTGGGTTTCTAGGGTTACCCCAGGGTTTACCCCAAGAGTATTTTCATTATATTTTTAACTTTAAAAGAAAAAAATAAAATAAAAATACTCTTAGGGTATGCTCTAGGACATACTTCAGAACATACCCTGGGGTTCCCTAGGATATACCCTAAGGGTACGGTACTAGGATATACCCTAAGGGTATGGTACTAGGATATATCCTAAGGGTATGGTACTAGGATATACCTTATGGATATGGTACTAAGATATACCCTGCGGTTTTATTGCAAACTTTCCCACAGGGATCCAAAACCTCCTGGCTACGCCCATTATGATTTAAACAAAAAGATTGAAGGCTAGAGTATGCTGGATTGAGTTTTATAAGCAATATTCATACAAAATGTTTTCGGATGCTCTAAAAATTGCCTCCAGATACTTATTAGAGCTCTTCCTAGACATTCATCGAGTTACCTTTACAATTTACCCTAAAACTCATCTTTGGTCCCAAATTCATCAAAATATTCTTACTCTAACAATTTTAAACATTTTTCTCCATCATTTTTCAGAGAATTCACACAAATGAACGACCATTCAGCTGTGAGTACTGTGAGAAAACCTTCATTCACTTTATAGACAAGAAACGACACGTAATGACTCATGTAAGCTACAAATCTCAATTTATCCACAATTTCATTAATTTTTCTATTTTTTTTTTAGACCGGCGAGCGTCCATACCCTTGCAAATCCTGTCCTAAAGCATTCATGAGGAGAGCGGAGCTAGAAGTTCACAGTCGATCTCATTTTGGGTACTAAAATAAAGCAAAAATAAAATATGTGAAATTATTTAGCTAGAAATAAAGACAAAAAAAAATTATTTTATGCGAAAAAATTCTTAAATTTTGAAACTTTTTTAATCTAATTTGATAATTTTAATAATTTTAATAATTTTAATATTTTAATAATTTTTATTGTCAGCTATAATTCATTTTTAAGTTTTATTGAGCTGACAACAAGTGATGATGTTTAAACAGCTGTTCGGCATGTCTTGTGTCTGACCTGAGTCGATATCGTGGCAACAATTAGAGCAACAGTGCATGGACCTATCAAGTGGCTTTTTGGTTTTAATTAAGTATCGGGTTTTTGTATGTGCGATTAAAAACTGGTATACTAATGGTGTACAGCTAAGAATATTGAAGGCTTTTACCTACACTAGAGCAATGATGTCCAGCCAGTTTGTCAAAATTTTCTCTAGAAAACTTAAGGATCATGTGTCGTGTGTCGTTTTGGTTATATTTTACCCCTTGAGGTAGGCTTTTCCGAGATTTCCCACAAGTACAAGATATGTGAGATATGTGGTTTACCACAGCCACCAGGGACGTAGCCAGGACTTTTTTAGGGGGGTGAGGTTTGCTACTTTTCGACGTTTTGGTTTTTTTGGTGCGGATCTGAATATTTGGTTCAATAATGTTTAAACTTTGTGAAAATAGGGAAGATTTGACCCTCAAAACCCGGAAAGGGTCAGTGGTGGAAAAATTCTTCAATTTTCTAGGGTTTTCTGAGAAAAAAAACCAATCACCCCCACCCCTCGAAAAATTTCTGGCTACGCTCCCACCACTGACCTAAGACAGTGATGGGCAATCAGTGGGCCGCGGCACACTAGTGTGACGATTTTTTTTTCGAAAAATACCACGAGCCGAGTTCCGTGTGCGGTTTTAGTCATGACTTACTCACAAGGTATGCCGCGGCACATAAAAGGTTTGCCACCACTGACCTAGAATATTAGATTAAAATCTAGATCCAGGGGCGTAGACAGTTTTGGGATCAAAACACTCGCTATTTTCGCGAAGTTTATACTAGATATCATTGAATTTTTCAGATCCGAACAAAAAAAAAAAACGTCGAAAAGTAGCAAAAACCCCCCCTCAAAAAAATTCCTGGCTACGCCCCTGTCTAGATCCCTAGCCAAAAATGTTATTTACATAAAATTGAATCCGTTTTGTCATTCAAAATATTTGTATTTTGCAGTTCCTAAAAATCCATTAAATTATTCTTAATAAAAGTGTCATATGGATGAATAATGAGCAACTATTAATCAAAGAAAAATATTTTTTTTATTTAACTAATATGTCTCAAGGTTTTTGTCACTTATGCATACCTAAGAAAATATTAATGGTTGTTATCTAAAACACATGTTTTAAAAAGACATAATTTATTGGCTAGTTAAGGCTTAAAAAATTGAATTT
This sequence comes from Chironomus striatipennis, assembly GCA_026123125.1. NCBI lineage: Eukaryota > Metazoa > Arthropoda > Insecta > Diptera > Chironomidae > Chironomus > Chironomus striatipennis. The sequence continues at coordinate 3,417,416 of CM047391.1, read as the reverse complement.
TTTTCTATCAATCTGAATACGCAAAAATCAGAACTAAAATTATTTTCGAATTTAATTTTAAAAATTATGCATGAAAAGGTAATAAAATAGACAATGAAGATTACAACTTCTTGAAAATACTTTCATAAATCTATATTATAAAATAAAGTTATTCTGCCTGATTGCGTGATTCCGTGATCGAAATTTGAAATTTTTTTGACGGTTTTTTCTGAATTTTCTTCTATTTAATTTTTTTTCTTTTTGAGGTGTATAATTAGACTACTCATGCATAGCAATACGTGAAAACACATTTTCAAAAAAATCACGTGGTCGTTAAACTGTATAATAAACAAATTTAAATGTTTTTTAACCGTTTTTTCGACATTTTTCTTTTCGCAATTTATAGGGTTTTGGATTTTGAAAATTGAATTTATGTATGTATTAGGTCATGAAAATATAATTTTCAAAAAAAATTTTGACCGTTAAGCTGTTTAATCATTAAATTTGAATACTTTTTGACCGTTATTTTTGACTTTACTCTTTTCTTAATTTCATGAGTTTTGAGCTATAAAAACTGACTTTATAGGAACATATTCATTGAAAATTTCGATAATCTTTACGCTGTGAAATCATAAAATTCAAAAAATTTTTACCGTTACAAATTTTAAAATTTATTCTTTTTAGAATTTTTTTGAGTTTAAGTTTTGAAAATTCTCTTTTTGTGCAAAATACATAGTCAGAACATGCTTTAAAAAAATTTTTCGTGACCGTTACACTCTCAAATCATAAAATTTGAAAAATTTCTGGTCGCTATTTTCGAGTTTAACTTTTGAGTTTAAATTGACTGTTTTTGCAATATTAATTTATCTACAGTAGTTTTATTTGTAAAATTGCGTACATTAAAGGGTGAATAAAATTTTCGCGTTCGCGCTGACGCGCTGACGCGCTGACGCGCTGACGCGCGAACGCTTAATAAGATTCAGAAAAATTAAAAATTTTGTTAATTTTTAATGTTTGATTTCATTTGTTTTCTCAAGCCTTGCATACAACACATTCTTTAAAATTTTTATCAACTTTCTGTAATAGCTGAAAAATCCATATTACAAAAGTATGTTATTCTTCCTGATTCCGTGATTAAAATTTAAATATTTTTTGACGGTTAATTTCGATTTCGTTCTATTTGAATTTTTTTTGATATTATATTGTGGAAAATGACTTTTCATGATTAGCGCATGCAAAAAAAAAAAATTCGAAAATTTCGTGGTTAGGATAGCTTTGATTTAACCTCAAAAATGACGGTTTTTGACATTTTGTTTTAATTGTGGTGGTGACCTATTAAGGCTTTGTGAGCGGAAATTTGGCAAGTAGGACATGTGGATGATGACTAGAAAGACTGTATAGTCATTTTGGATTTTGAGGTAATTTGAGGTTAGAATATTTATTTTTTGTCCTGTGGTGAACTTTTAATGTATTTCAAACTGAAATTTTAAGTTAAATTCAACTGCATTTTTAAAACTCCAAAAGAGTATCTTTAAGGAAACTTTATGTTTCATTGATCTCTTTACGTGATTTAATGTCTGTCTTTCTTGCGTGATCGAATACTTAAAATTACAATTGGTAAATTAATATTTTCAAAGGATTTTTATGCCAAATTAAGCAGTAACTATTTTTTTTAGTTTAACTTAATCTGACTTTTTACCATTGCACGGAAAAAATAATAATATGGTAATAATAATAAAGAAAAATTAGCATGTAGATCAAGTAAGTGACGAGTAAAAAGGCTAAAAAGTCACTTTTAGATATTAAGGTTATTTGAGGTAAGAATATGCAATTTTTGTGTTGTGGTGTACTGTTAGGGTTTTTAAGGCTAAAATTTTAGGTTTTAGGTTATGTGGGTGATGAGTAAAAATACTGAATGGTTACCTTTTAAATTTAGAATTATTTGAGGTTAGAATCGCAACTTTTGCTATCGTAGTGAACTTTTAAGTGCATATGAGCTGAAATTTGGGCTGGAGATTAAGTGTATGGTGATTAGAAGGGCTGTATGATTGCTTTTGTATTTTAAGGTTATTTGAGGTTGGAATACTAATTTATTAAGTTTTAAAAGCTTTGAAAATATTTTTGAAATTTTTAATTAAAATTCTAATTTTAACTTTTTATGTAGTGCAAGTTTAGAATGATAGTTTTCAATCATCCTACTAATTACAGATTTTTCCAAGATTTTTTTCTAATATGTAATTCTAAGTGGATTTTCTTTTTCTTACTACTTTGGATGTGCTCAAAAAATTGTCATTTTTCAAAAATTAAGGCTATTGAATTAATAACTTTGAAGGATTTTGATTAAAAACTTAATGTAACTTTTTACCGCCAAAATTAAAAAACTATTAAAAAGTTCTAAAATTAAATTTAATGAAAATTTGAAGTTTTTTTTAATATATGAGATGTCCGATAGCTTTAAAACAAATGCAACGGGGCCCGTGACGGGCCCTAAACACTAGTAAAAAATATAAAAAAAGTTTCTTTCAACAATTGTTTAAACATTAAACTCGATCAGCTCTTGGGTTTTTCCACATAATAAGTAAAAACAATTAACGAGATAAAAGACACGTATTCACTCCTCTATCACATGATCAGAGTTGCTGTATGCTCTAAAATGTTAAAGCCTAGTTCAGTAACCTCTATTACGGTAAAGGCTCATAGGATCGACAGAATTTTTTGCCGAATTTTGTGTAAAAGGAAAAATATTTAACAATTTTAAAAAGATTTGACAAATTTAAGAAAAGTTTGACAGAAAATTCGGGAGAATTCGGCTGAAAATTCGGATCTAAAATTCTGCAAAAAATTCCGGAGAATTCTGCCGAATTTTTCGCAGAATTTTCTGTCGAATTCGGTAAAAAAATTTGGGAGAATTTTTTCAAAAAAAAAATTTTGCCAAATTTTCCGCCGAATTCTGTAGAAAATTCGGTGGAATTCGGTCAAAAGTTCTGTCGGTCCTATGAGTCACAATCCTTTATTATCAAAGGTTTTGAGTTGAGCATTTCAGGGATATAGCGTTAGGGGTTTAGGTGTAGATCAAGTGTAGATGCTGTGAAACAAAACAAATCAAGACACAGAAATGAGGAGAGTATTCGTATTAATTGAGTATTGAGTGATAAAGTCACGTATTCAAGTACGTGTCCTTAACAACGATAGTTGTTGTTTTTTATCATATTGAACTGAAATGGAAAAACCCAAGAGCTGATCAAATTGGATGTTTAAACAATTGGAATGAAAAAAATTATTTTGTAGCATTTTGATCACTTTTAAGTACTTTTAAGTTTTATTCTTTTTTGAGTAATTTAAATTAATTTACATTTATGCTCAAATTTTGCTTCTACACTAATAAAAAGTTTGTGATTGCAAAATATTGAAATAAACTTGACATTTTGATTCAAAATTTGTGACTTTTTGATTTTACATTAATTTCTAAAATTTGCACTAAAAAATTTCAAAAATGTTGTTGAATAATTTTGAAAAATCCTTTTTTTTGGAATCAAGTATTACATTTTCTCATAAAATGGGATTAGAAACTTTGCAAATGATTAATGCATTGATAATTCAGTAAAATATCGATAAAATACTCAATTATTAAAAAATAATCGAATGGCATGGGTTGGAATTATGACAATAATTCATTGACATGTGTTTTAAGTTTCTCGAGAAAAATAAATTGAGACTATTTGAACGAAATGTCTGGTTAAGTGATGGATATTCATGCCATATCGATGAGATAATCATTTTTAATTTCTTCAAAGTTTTATGAATAATTTGATTTTTTGAAAAATTTAAGTTATTGATTTTGTGAATCTTTAGTCTAATTATTAGAAAAGAAAAAGCTAAGATTATAAAAAACTAATATCCTATCTTGTTTTTCGAGATATTGTCTCTCAGTCACAGAACTGTTAAAAACACTTGTCCAAATATTTTTCACATCGATCGCGTTAATTTTTTCATTTGTTTCCAACTCAATAAAAATTGATGAGCTGTAATAAATTATTTAAAAAAAATTAATTTAGATTTTCAAAATTTACAGAATTTTTAAATTAGATAAAAAAATTACCAAAAACTGTAAAAAAAATATTTTTTTAATTAGTAAACTTTTACGTACGAAAAAAAGCTTTTGAAACACGATTATTATTTACAGAAATTTTTGAATTTTTAGATTTTTCATTGAATTTTTTTAAAAATTTAAAATTGTAAAATTTCCTTCTAATTTAAGTTTTTTTTACTAGAAACTAGTGTTTAGGGCCCGTCACGGGCCCCGTTGCATTTGTTTTAAAGCTATCGGACATCTCATATATTAAAAAAAACTTCAAATTTTCATTAAATTTAATTCTAGAACTTTTTTTAAGTTTTTTAATTTTGGCGGCAAAAAGTTACATTAAGTTTTTAATCAAAATCCTTCAAAGTTATTAATTCAATAGCCTTAATTTTTGAAAAATGACAATTTTTTGAACACATCCATAGTAGTAAGAAAAAGAAAATCCACTTAGAATTACATATTAGAAAAAAATCTTGGAAAAATCTGTAATTAGTGGGATGATTAAAAATTATCATTTTAAACTTGCACTACATAAAAAGTTAAAATTAGAATTTTGATTAAAAATTTCAAAAATATTTTCAAAGCTTTTAAAACTTAATAAATTAGTATTCCAACCTCATATAACCTTAAAATCCAAAAGCAATCATCCAGCCCTTCTAATCACCACCATACACTCAATCTCCAGTCCAAATTTCAGCTCATATGCACTTAAAAGTTCACTACGATAGCAAAAGTTGCGATTCTAACCTCAAATAATTCTAAATTTAAAAGGTAACCATTCAGTATTTTTACTCATCACCCACATAACCTAAAACCTAAAATTTTAGCCTTAAAAACCCTAACAGTACACCACAACACAAAAATTGCATATTCTTACCTCAAATAACCTTAATATCTAAAAGTGACTTTTTAGCCTTTTTACTCGTCACTTACTTGATCTACATGCTAATTTTTCTTTATTATTATTACCATATTATTATTTTTTCCGTGCAAAGGTAAAAAGCCAGATTAAGTTAAACTAAGAAAATAGTTACTGCTTAATTTGACATAAAATATCCTTTGAAAACATTAATTTAACAATTTTAATTATAATTATTAGATCACGCAAGAAAGACAGACATTAAATCACGTAAAGAGATCAATGAAACATAAAGTTTCCTTAAAGATACTCTTTTGGAGTTTTAAAAATGCAGTTGAATTTAACTTAAAATTTCAGTTTGAAATACATTAAAAGTTCATCACAGGACAAAAAATACGTATTCTAACCTCACATAACCTCAAAATACAAAATAACTACACAGTTTTTCTAATCATCATCCACATGTCCTATATGCCAAATTTCCGCTCACAAAGCCTTAATAGGTCACCACCACAATTAAAACAAAATGTCAAAAACCGTCATTTTTGAGGTTAAATCAAAGCTACCCTAACCACGAAATTTTCGAAAAAAATTTTTTTTGCATGCACTAATCATGAAAAGTCATTTCCCACAATATAATATCAAAAAAAATTCAAATAGAACGAAATCGAAATTAACCGTCAAAAAATATTTAAATTTTAATCACGGAATCAGGAAGAATAACATACTTTTGTAATATGGATTTTTCAGCTATTACAGAAAGTTGATAAAAATTTTAAAGAATGTGTTGTATGCAAGGCTTGAGAAAACAAATGAAATCAAACATTAAAAATTAACAAAATTTTTAATTTTTCTGAATCTTATTAAGCGTTCGCGCTTTAGCGCGAACGCGAAAATTTTATTCACCCTTTAATGTACGCAATTTTACAAATGAAACTACTGTAGATAAATTAATATTGCAAAAACAGTCAATTTAAACTCAAAAGTTAAACTCGAAAATAGCGACCAGAAATTTTTCAAATTTTATGATTTGAGAGTGTAACGGTCACGAAAAATTTTTTTAAAGCATGTTCTGACTATGTATTTTGCACAAAAAGAGAATTTTCAAAACTTAAACTCAAAAAATTCTGAAAAGAATAAATTTTAAAATTTGTAACGGTAAAAATTTTTTTGAATTTTATGATTTCACAGCGTAAAGATTATCGAAATTTTCAATCAATATGTTCCTATAAAGTCAGTTTTTATAGCTCAAAACTCATGAAATTAAGAAAAGAGTAAAGTCAAAAATAACGGTCAAAAAGTATTCAAATTTAATGATTAAACAGCTTAACGGTCAAAATTTTTTTTGAAAATTATATTTTCATGACCTAATACATACATAAATTCAATTTTCAAAATCCAAAACCCTATAAATTGCGAAAAGAAAAATGTCGAAAAAACGGTTAAAAAACATTTAAATTTGTTTATTATACAGTTTAACGACCACGTGATTTTTTTGAAAATGTGTTTTCACGTATTGCTATGCATGAGTAGTCTAATTATACACCTCAAAAAGAAAAAAAATTAAATAGAAGAAAATTCAGAAAAAACCGTCAAAAAAATTTCAAATTTCGATCACGGAATCACGCAATCAGGCAGAATAACTTTATTTTATAATATAGATAATTTATTACAGCTCATCAATTTTTATTGAGTTGGAAACTAATGAAAAAATTAATGCGATCGATGTGAAAAATATTTGAACATGTGTTTTAACTTAACAGTTCTGTGACTGAGAGACAATATCTCGAAAAACAAGATAGGATATTAGCTTTTTATAATCTTAGCTTTTTCTTTTCTAATAATTAGATTAAAGATTCACAAAATCAATAACTTAAATTTTTCAAAAAATCAAATTTTTCATTAAACTTTGAAGAAATTAAAAAATGATTATCTCATCGATATGGCATGAACATCCATCACTTAACCAGACATTTCGTTCAAATAGTCTCAATTTATTTTTCTCGAGAAACTTAAAACACATGTTAATGAATTATTGTCACAATTCCAACACATGCCGTTCGAAAACTTTATCGATATTTTACTGAATTATCAATGCATTAATCATTTGCAAAGTTTCTAATCCCATTTTATGAGAAAATGTAATACTTGATTCCAAAAAAAAGGATTTTTCAAAATTATTCAACAACATTTTTGAAATTTTTTAGTGCAAATTTTAGAAATTAATGTAAAGTCAAAAAGTCACAAATTTTGAATCAAAATGTCAAGTTTATTTCAATATTTTGCAATCACAAACTTTTTATTAGTGTAGAAGCAAAATTTGAGCATAAATGTAAATTAATTTAAATTACTCAAAAAAGAATAAAACTTAAAAGTGCTTAAAAGTGATCAAAATGATACAAAATAATTTTTTTTTCATTCCAATTGTTTAAACATTCAATTTGATCAGCTCTTGGGTTTTTCCATTTCAGTTCAATATGATAAAAAACAACAACAACTATCGTTTTTAAGGACACGTACTTGAATACGTGACTTTATCACTCAATACTCAATTTGTTGAATTTTAGTGAAATTTTCATCTAAATGTAAAAATCCGATTCTTAGTCCAAAGTTACCTAGAGATACAACTATGATTTGATCTCGTACACTCTACAGGACGGTAGCAGAAGTTGAGAATATTCTCTTTATTATTTTAGCATCTTCGCATGCTCGGAAGTTGCTTTTTTACGCTTTTGAAATTTTGTCCTCTTTTTTCCTTTGTCATAAACCTTGTCCTCTACTCCTACGATACCCTTAATAATGAAATGTTAATTAGGGCTGCCATCCGCGAGTATTTTCAATGGATAGTCGAATAATTGGTGCGACCGTCTAGAGTTTCCCCTTGGGTGTATTAAATTTATGAATATTCATCGTTGGAAAGGATATATTCTAGGATACTTCCCTAAGGTTTGGTGTCCAAACTATGCTCCTTGATACTTACCTAACTTTTGTGAAAATACGGAACATTCAATATTCCGCAACAGAATGTCGAAAAGGTCAAAATAAATCCTGTTAGCTTAACCTAGAAACAAGTCATGAAATCTCCATTTTTGATCCTTTTCCCCAATAACCAGAAATTTTAAAAGCTAGTTTAAAGCAAGCTTAAAACTAACTTTATTTAGAAAGACTAGCTAAAAATTAGCTTTTAACTAACTTTGAAATTTTCTGGTTATTGGGGTTTAGTAACTATTTTTAAGCTTTAAAAAGTTTAGAGCTGCCCGAAAAGATTTTAACTGAAAAGTATGTCGTGATTCAAAATGGTTTGGATACCACTGATGTAAGGCAATTTTAGTAATAAAAACCATCCTTTTTTTGTGCCGTGACTCGCCTTAAAAATAAGCCATTAAGTCTAAAATCGTACTAAGAATACGGTTTGAGGTGTTTTTTTGATTTCTTTTGACACACTAGAGTGTAGTGATACATTGGTTGTTGGACATCACTGCCCATGGGTCATGATTTTTACCCAAGATCAGTGATGGCCAACTGGTGTGCCGCGGCACACTAATGTGCCAAATTTTCTTTCGAAAAGTACCACGAGCCGTGTTCCGCGTGCAGTTTTGGTCATGATTTACTCATAATCAGGCTCACATTTTTTTTTTTCAAAAATAAGCGCCTAAATAGGGTATAGCTTAGAAACCCACACGTGATTTTTGCGAAAATATAGCAAATTTTCTGATTTTATTTATACCCCAAGGTATGCACTAGTTTATACCTCTAGGGTATGCACTTAAGGGGACACTAAAGTGTATACCCGAAAGGTACAGATCGGATAATTGAGCTAAAATACGGTACCAAGCCGGTGTGAGGCCAGCACCAAGATGGCATACAATTTGAGCCGGAATAGTGCTGGTCTAACTCCGGCTTGGTGCCTGATTTCGTCTTGATTATCAGAATTGTGAATTTCGGGTATAAACTTAAGGGTACAACCAAGGAATGTACCCTAGGGATACACCCTGGAAATCCAGCTCAGATGATCATTCTACACTTACCTTCTCGAATACCACAAATAATCCGTTACATTCAGGACAATTCCAAACGTTCGCTATTGTTTCCATTTGGGGCCGTTCACAAAGTACGTTACGCAAAAAATGACTTTTTAGACCCCCCTCCCCCCTCGTTACGCTTTTTGTATAAAAATTCTTTTGTTTTGTTTAATCTGTTACAAAATCTTATACCCTCCCCTCCCCGCTAAAAAGCGAACATACTAAATGAACGGCCCCTTTCTAAAAAACAGAAAAAATTTAAAATTTAAAATCTCGATTAAAATTTGACAATTTTCTAAAAATTACCTCTCAAATTTCAGCCATTAATATTATTCCACGTTCCTCAATGATCCATTTTGAATATTCTAGAGTTGGCTCGGTTGCCAACGAAAAAGCTGCATCGATCTGGTATTGGTACACGACAACGAAACACAAAAAAAAACCTAGTTTCTCATACAACTTTATCGATTCCCCGATCATGATGAAATTTCGTGTTAATTAACGAAGTTGGACGATTATTATCATATAAAAGGGGAACCTAGGAGCCAAGTCAATTCAGTTTTTGGAATTCATTTCCAGACTTCTCCTAGATAATATTTTAGAAGTGTGAAACAAGTGAAAACCAAGTGAATTGAAAAGAAAAAAAATAAGTGAAAAAAATGAGAAAATTTTCTTTATTAATTTTACTGTTCCTAATTGGGACAGTAAGTGTCTTCGGATTCCGTGATGGCCGCGATCATTCTGAATCCTCATGTGAAGAGTTGGGTGAGCATGAGCTCGTTTGCTCTGATGAGGTTTTGGAAATTATTAAGAAGGAAGATCCAGGCCATAATGTACCGCCGAAGAAGAAGATTGCTGAAATGGAAACGACACCGGCTCCGCCTGAACGGCCTGAAGGACCAAATGGTCCGGATAAGCCTGAAGGTGATGAGTACTATGATGAGTACTATTATGATGATGACTATTAGTAAGTAGATTTTTATTTTTTTTTTCTATTCAAATTTTAAATTTTAAAAATTTAAAAAAATTAATTTTTGTTTAAATTAAAATTTCGTTTTATTTTTTAAATTTGAAAAAAAAAAAATAATAAAAATTATTTAATTTTTATTTTATATTTATTTAAATAATTTTTTCAAGATTTTTTTTTAAAAAATTCAACTAAAAATCGTACAAAGTATTAAAAAAATTCAAAATTTAAAAAAATACTAAACAATTTTTATGGCAGAAAAATAAAAAGTTAAATTTAAGTTATAGTAAAGTTAAAATTTTAGTTAAAAATTGAAATTTAATAAAATTTAAATTTAAAAATTAAAAATTTAACCTTTAAAAATTTTTATTTAAAAAAATAAAGTTTAAAAATTAAAAATTTAAATTTTAAAAATTTTAAAAATTTTTATTTAATAAAATTAAAATTTAAAAATTAGATGTTTTAAATTTTAAAAAAATTTAAATTTTTAAAAAATTTTAAAATTTTAAAACATTTTAAAATTTTAAAAAATTTAAATTTTAAAAAATTTAAATTTTTAAAAATTTAGATTTTAAAAAATTTAAATTTAAAATTTAAAGAAATAAAAAATAAAAAAAAATCTAAAAAAATTAAAAGAGTTAAAAAAATCATTTGAATTTTGATTTAGAAATTTTTAAAATTAACAGTTTGACTGGAAAGAAAAAAAATTTTAGTTAAGAAACATTATAAATTTGAGCAAAGTCAGATTTTAAAAATTCTGTTTTTCAATGTTAGAAAAATTAAGTTATTAAAATAAAATTTTTATTAAATAAAAACTTTTAATAAAAACTTAATTTTTTGACAAAAATTTTAATTTTTTAATTGAAATTTTAACAAAAATTTTTACAAAAATTTTAACAAAAATTTTAACAAAAATTTTTACAAAAATTTTAACAAAAATTTTAACAAAAATTTTAATAAAAATTTTAATAAAAATTCTAACAAAAATTTTAGCAAAAATATTAATAAAAAATTTTAATTAAATTTTAAATTTTAAAAACTTTATAATATTAAGTTTTTAATAAAATTTTTTATTAAATGTTTAAGTTTTTAATTAAAATGGTTAAAAGTTTTTTTAATAAAAATTTTAAAATTAAAAAAATTTAGTAAAGAAATTAAAAAAAGTTAAACTGTAAAACATTCACATTCAAAAAATCTCATTTGTTGTACTACAGTACATTTTATGGTGTCCATGTCTTTAAAATTATTTCGGATAATTTTCAAAATTTATTTTTCATCATAAACTGCAGATTTTTTTTATCAAAATTATTATAAACTATCTAAACGCAATAAAATTAATTTTCATATTTTCAATTAAAACTATTTTCTCATAAATTTAAACCTCAAATAATATTTTTAAAAAGCAGCTTTCAAGCTTGCGAGAATGCCAAAAAAAAAAATCAATACAAAAATGAAAGTATAAATTTTTTTAAAAGATTAGGATAACTTTTTATTTTATTATAGTTATTTTTTTTAAAAAATTTAATTCTTTTTTTTATAAATTTATGAATTTTTTATAAATATTTCATAGTTTAGATTTTAAACAGCATAAAAAAAAACAAGATTTAACTAATAGTAAAAAAATTAATTTAAAAAAAATATTTTTACAATTTAAAATAAAATTATTTTGATATTTAAATTACTTTTGATAAAAGATAATTTTGATAAAAGATTTTTTTTTATTATAAACATTAAACTTTGAAATACTTCTAATTTAATTAAAAATTTTAATAAAAAAATTTCTTGCATTTAAATAAATTAATATTAACATAAATTATTTAAAATTTTCTTATGAAATTAAAAAAAAAAGTTAAAAAATTAAAAGATTTTGAACATTAAATAATAATAAAAATATTAATAAATTTTTCTATTTTTTTCAGTTATGATGATGAGTACTATGAGTGAGTAGAATTTCCAAATATTTTCTTTTCTAATTTTCTATTTTGAATAAAATTATCAAATTTTTTTTTAAAAAATTAATTTTAATTTAACATCAAAGGCAAAAAAATAAACAAATTAATTTTAACAAATTAATTCAGATTGAATTTCATAAAATGGGGGAACTGTAATTTAAATGGATATTTTGGCCAAAATTTTTTGTAAATATTAATTTTGGCCAAATTTTTGGGAAATTTTTTTAAAGTTTTTTTTTGTAGCTTTTGAAATATTTAAAACCGTTAATTTTTTTGTGAACCAAACTTTTTTGGCAAATTGAAAATGTCCAAAAATTTTGGCCAAAATATTCATCCATTTTTTTAAGATATAGTGTAATAGTTTTTTTAATTTCAGACATAATAAAAGCCAATGTTTGGCGCTTTTTTGAAAAAAAAAAATCCAAATTCAAACTCTCAAAATGGAACTTCAAAATTTGATTTAAAAATGCAAAAAAATTAGTTTTTTTTAATATCTAAATTTTTTTAAAAAAAATCTATTTTTTTTAAAAAAATTCTAAAATTTAAAAAAAAAATATTTTAAATTTTTTGTTTTTAAAAAATTTAATTTAAACTGAAATTTAAAAATTTATTTTCCAACAGCGATTATGAATATGAGTACGAATACGAGTATGAAGACGAGGTTTGTCATCAATTTTCCTTAAACTTAAAAAAAGAAACAGATTTTAATCCCAAAAAACATTTTTGTTTTATTTTAGTCAACAACAACAGGTGTCAAACCAACAGCAAGAAAAGGCAAAGACCAAAAATCTGGAGACGA